>PVKM010018075.1:0-25344 GCA_004027735.1 Carollia perspicillata
TACTTTACCCTTATGACACTTATGAACAGGTATGAAGGCATACCTGTTGAATATCCAGCAGACCTTTCCCCCACCCCCAAAGAACACTTTCCAAGCTCTCTAAATTATTCCCTAGGAAGTAACCATGAGGAAGGTAAAGTTTGTCTCCGTGATCCCAGGTTCCCCTGTTCTTTCTCAGGATCGGCCATCTCTGCCAGGCGTGCCAATCAGTTCAGGGCTTTCGTGGACTTTCTACCACCATCAAAATGTACTCCCAGCCAAGGATTTCATGAATGTTCCCATGCAGGTAGAATGACTGACAAACCTAATGTGTTATCTTTCAGTATATTTTAAATTTTAAATTCAGTATTTTAAAACTTAAATATAGATTTGGCACACAGTCTTTAGCCAAATGGTTTTATCTAAAATGGGATTTTTCAGGTTTCAATCTGAGTATCAGGAAGAGGATTTTTTTTTCTTTCTGAGTGTGGTAGGGGTGAGGAAAGAGGGGAAATAGCAAGTTGGAGCTTCTGAAATCTTACTGCCTAGGTACAGGTATTAAAAACCAGCTGCAGTACTTAACACTTTCTGTATTATGAACCATATTTAGATACTATCAAATGCAACTCTCAGGTAGATAGGATATCCTTCATTATACATGAGAGTGCAGTAGTTCTTTCTTTTTCACGAGGGATACATCAATCCCCCCAGTGGACACCTGAAACCATGGATAGTACTGAACCCTGTGTGTGCTACATTTTTTCACACACTGTATTTTGCCATGTGTAACATGCACCCATGTTTTGTGTGCACTATACACAGGATTGTTGTACCTGTGACATATAATCATTATGCCACGTATAGAGCACATCCCTATTTTTCCCTCAAAAATTTGGGCAAAAAGTGCACATAATACACAGCAAAATACAGGTACATATATACCTATGATAAATTTTAATTTATAAGTTAAGCAACACAAGAGATTAAACACAAAAACTAATAATAAAATAGAAAATTATAACAGCTATAATACAAGGTATGTGAATGTGGTCTCCCTTTCAAAATGTCTTTTTGTACTGTCCTCACCTTTTCACTAAAAGGAAGCACTTTACAGCTCCTCTTGGGCATATCCGAGTTGCCAGCATCCCTCATCTTGCGCTTTGGACTCATTATTAGGTAAAATAAGGGTTACTTGTATGGAAGCACTGTGGCAATACCACGACAGTCAGTCTCATAATGTAGATGGCTGCTAAGTGACTTACAAGCAGGGATCTACACAGCGTGTGGACAAAGGATAAGTTCCAAGCGGGATGCAGTTGGCTGATGTGAGAGTTTACCACCTTACTCAGAACTGCCTGCGATTTGTTTATTTCCAAAAATCTGTATTTAATGTTTGTGGACCTTGGTTGACTGTGGGTAACTGAGACCTCAGAAAGGAAAACTATGAATAAGGAGGGGACCACTGTACTAAAGGTTGAAGAGATTAAATAATTACCAGAGGCCACGCAGCTAGAAAAGAATGGAGCCGAACTCAAATTTAAACCCAAAGTGCTCCACTTTAACGATCATAATTATGTAAAATAGTCCCTACACTTAACTTTGGCCTCGCCTCCTCGCGTTTCGTTCTCACTGGTCAAGCACACATCTTTTGATGTCAACAGGTCTCCCGTGTCCCTGACTCTGTGATTCTGGCATCTGAAATACACATGTCTACATGCAGCATGTCCTCCAGAAATAATTACGTTGTGGTGAAATGTCATCAATAGATCTTTGGTATCTTCCAAATGCTTTTCAACATTTCATCAGATTTAATAATGAATCTGTTTTATTATAAATCAGAAAAAAATGAATGCTGCAGTAATACGTTTATGTAGGACTCAATCTGAAGGCCTTTCCTTTACCAGCAATTTTCTGACATGTGTGCAGCATTTATCCTGAATTTCTCCTGACCTGCATTGAACTGTACGTTTTTAGTTCTCTCACTCCTTCTTCAGTCTTTTCTCTTGTTATTTTTGCCTGCTCTTCTCTCTTTGACATGTATGTCTTCCAGAGCTCTTACGTAAGAATTCTGTTATGTTTTTCTTTCTCGGTTTTCCATAAGTGTTGGCCATCTTTATGTAGGCTTTCATGTCTTTCCAGCATGAATCTCAATTCAGGCAATTCAGACTCGAATTTCCATCCATTTTTACCCCTTGTTATTTTGTGTACTTTTGCCTGTCTCTCTCACACACATAAACACATACACCCCATTCAGTCCAATCTCTGGGCTGCCCACAGTACGGTAAATTGCTGTATCACAGAATTCATAAACTTCGAGTTTCGTCCCTATCCCTTAAAAAATTAAATATAGATATACAGCAAAGGTAGATTCACAATAAAATTAGTGATTCATAGTAAAATGTATCAGTAAATGAATAACTAGGATTAAGTGGAGTCATATTCGAAAGTCATGAGTGAACAGCTTTGTTTCTCCTGGGACCTTCTCTCCCCGACAGGCTTCTCTCTACTTCTTTGCACTTATTCCCTCCCTGTCCTTTCATGACTCAGCTACTTGTCAACAAAAGTGTTAATTGGGGCCATTGATGACATGTCGTCTTGTCACATCCACTCATTCCACTGCCATTACTCTGATCATTTGGTCTTTTATCCAGAGCTCTCCCTAACCTAGAGAAATTTAACAATTTTTCAGGCTTCACAAAATGTCAAGTTTAAAACCCTGAGATTTATCTATTAATATCCTTCTCACTAGCTCTGTCCTAACGTGGAGGGACAGTCTCTCACATCAATAACGATCCCTTTTCCTTTTAAATTTGGCTTTCATTTTCTCAGAACATCCTGAAAGTATTTAAAAGAGAAAATAGTTTAAAAATGTTCATTTACAAGTTGCATGGTCTATTTCCACGTAGCAGAGAAATACCCAATCGAATTTCCCACATGTAGCTCCACTGAAATCAGAAATAATTTGAAAAGCATCTTGTGAGGACTCACTTTTATCTCTAGCTTATGCTTTGAATTGCCCTAATTACGATCAATAGAAACTGACTGCTGTTTTCTTAAAAACGAATGAATTTATTTAAGACTATGGCAGCAGGGGTGGGGGTGGATATGGTGATTGTACATTACATGGATAACAGTAGGAGGGTAGGCTTGGCAACAAAGGAGAGCAAAGACAGCTCTAGAGAACCAGGAATCAGGAAGGACGACTATCACATGGCAAAAAATACCTGGTTGACACACCTCTTCTTCAGTGCTGGCATTGAAATGAAATTATTGCTACCATGTTTTCTTAATTCTTGCATCATTCACTCAAGATTCCTAGTCCCAGGGGGAGAGATCCCGGTTGGCTGAGGTGGTCACACATCTGACCCTTGGGTCTACCAAAAACAAGGACCTGGGTCCCTTGGCCTCCATAGATGGGCAGTTGACCTTCTACCGTGACCACGTACAGTGAAGGAGAAGAGTTTCCTGAAGGAGAATCAGGGGAAGATGATTGGATTGTGTAGCCAATAAAGACCAATGTCTGCAAAGAAACAAATATTTTGGATTAAGTTGTTTATCAGTTGAAAAGTGATAAGGAAGTGGAGTCTAAAGACAATTTTATGAATCAGTCAATTAATATCCATTATATACTTAGTTCTCATAGGAAATAATTCTAAATAACATATTTTAATATGTCTGCCCAGTTAGAATTTATAGTAGTCTACAACAGTGATTTTCAACCTTTTTCATCTTATGGCATATGTAAACTAATTACTAAAATTCTGTGACACATTAAAAATATTTTTTTGCCAGTCTGCTAAAAAACTAGGCATAATTTTGATTTACCAAAAAAAAAAAAAAATAATAGTAATTACCTACCCTTTTTGCTCCAAAGTGACTTTTTAAAATATCAGATGCCTATACCTGTATATATGAATTTCTGGTACCAAGGATTAACCATCAGATGCAACCTTATTATGCAATGTGACCAATAAGATGCAACTCTATTATATGACATATATTTATGGTTCAAGACAGAGCATTCAAACTGGATAGCTATTGTTATGTTGGCTGTTGTCTCTTTTTTTTAATTTGGCAATCTAAAGGAAAAGAGGTCAGTGCCCCTGACTAAATAGTCAGGTATTGCACGTTTTAAAAATTCTCGTGACAAAGCAGTTGAAAATCACTGTTCCACACAAAGAATTCCCAAGTGAGAGTAAGAGATAGCTTCTGTTCTTCTACATTGTACGTAGGCTGCTGTTGAAATGTCGAGGGAGACGAGGAGAGAAGAAAGGGAATACATTTGAAAGGGGTGGGAGATAAAGATAAGAGGCTACATAGAGAACAGATATGAGTGTGTCAGCATTTTACCTATGTAATCTACAGGTCTAGTCATTTGTAGAAAGTGGAATTGATTTTAAGCTCTTTAGGGAAACTGATTCTTCTTTTTTTTCTAGTCAACTTCCTTCCTCAATTTTAATAGGTAGAGTTTTCTGTATAGTGAATCAAGAATTTGAATAGGCGAAGAAGCATATTTTTATCATCCAATGTTCTCTTCAGCGATTTCTCTCCCCGTTTCACACATGCTGCTCATGAGTTTGAGTAGTAATAAAGATGCCTTTTTTCGGGAGGGTGCATCAAAATTGAGAGAACTGTAAAAGCCATTTAGCATCCATCATTCTTCTTATAATTAGCAAGGAATGGGTTGAGGGCGAGATAGAGTGTATGTATTTCTGACATCCTTTTTGGTTTCCTCTTTTTGCAGATGACAAGGAAGATTGGGCTTTTTTTGTCTAATTTGACAAGCTGAACATTGTCAGGCACATGTCTTCATTAAGTCTGTGTGTAGTAAGAGGGAAGAACATCAAAGGGAAGAAGTTGTGAGTTTCTCTGGAGAGGGGTCATATATATCTTGCAGGATAATCTGTGAGTACAAGAGTAGTTTATAGTATTTTTTGTGAAGTGGTAATTATTTTAGGATTAAAAACACTTGTGGCAAACACTTGTTGGATCTGGACACTCTATTTTATTGCAGTCTTAGAATATGGAGCGTTGTGACCCGTTCAGAAAGCAATGATAAATGAGACAGACTTTCATTTTCAGGTTTTTTGGTCATGAGGTAGAGCAGAGAGGTATATGGCAATTAGGCGATGTTAGTCAAAGGTGGGGAAAACTGAAAATGAGCTGGAGTAACAACTTCAGCTATAACAAGGCCTGATATAAAAGACATCCACCAGTTGAATGATATCTGTGAGCAGTATCTCTTCAATATCAACCTTGTCCATTTCAAGTTAAGGAAATAACTACCCAAATGCGAGTCCTTTTGCTATTTGGTACTCCTCATTTCTCTTTCTCTTTCTCCACTTCTGGTTGGAAGATAAAATAGTCTTCACTCTATCATTTCTTAGATGTATTAGCGTTATTATGTTCCTAAAAGCTTGTCAAATACCCTTTCTCGGGATTTATTCTAATGTTTGATTCTTTCATTCTTTTCAAGTTATCTCCCATCTTTCACATTGGTTGTATTATGATAATTATTTTTTAAGCAGCAAAGACTCTCAGCTACCACCGGGGCAGCTTTCTTTCTGTAATAACTAAGTTACCTCAGCAGGCTGGAGTGAAAGTGGTGTCTCCTCAAGAAGCTGATACTGTGCTCGTTGACTACTGGGAATTACCAGTAGTATACAATCAGAGACTGAAGACAAAACAACAGTGGTAGCTATTTGGGATAAATTCTCGCTCTGTTAATTCGGTTATACATTGGGATAATTAGTATGCATCCCTAACAATAAACCACAGGTGATCAAATTATGTCTCAGTCATCATCATAACATAGAAGGACACTGTAACAGCAGCAGCTACAAAATGCCCCATACTATCTGAATAATCAAAGAATCAGGGTTAAGAAAATAGTGTGCCAGGAAGAGCCTTTTTTTTCTTTCTTTTCTTTCCTCTACCTTTAAAAATTGCTCTTTCCTTCCCAAACCACCAGAAGAATGCCTACTATACATTTTTAGCAATTTTTAAAGGTAGAATGGTAGAAAATTTTAAATTTTCTTCCCCTCCTCAGGTAGTACAAATCTTGAGAAATGAAGTAAAAAAAAATAATAGCATCATACTTTGCATGTTATGACAAGAGAGTATTGTCGCATTTAAAATTAAATGGACTAACAGGGGTGGGGACCAGGGAGGGAGGAATGGACAATGAGGAGTCACTTTAAAACACAACACATAAAAACATGGAACGTCCCTGACTGGTGTGACCCAGTGGTTGGGCATCGTCCTACACAGTGAAAGGTTGCTGCTTTGATTCCCAGTCAGGACACATCCCTGGATTGTGGGCCAGGTCCCCAGTTGGGCAGCGCAAGAGGCAACCAATCAGCGTTTCTCTCACGCATCCGCGTTTCTCTCCCTGTCTTTCTCCCTCCCTTCCCATCTCTCCAAAGACAAGTAATAAACAAAATCTCTTAAAAACATGGCACGAAGTAAATTTAATGTAAAGGTTCTCATTTAAAATTACCTCCAATATGTCAGGAACCTTTACCGATTAATAGATGACAAACGAACGATTCAAGATATGTAATTACAATATTAACACGTCTAATCAGTAAGACCATATCGAGCGAAGGACTCCCTGCTAGATAATGTTCTGGTGGCTAGTAAATAAAGCAAAGTCTTTGCTCTTATGGAGCTTATAGTCTAGTGATGGTGAGAACATAGAGACAATAACTAAACAAGTACATAAAAAATACATTGGATTGTGAGGAGTACTACAAAGAAAAATAAATCGGGAAGAGAGAGAGGAATTGTGGTAGTGGTTAGGAGCCAGCGATTTTTACAGGATTATCCAAAACAATCCTCAGTGAGAAGAGAGGATCTGGGCAGGGACCTGAAAGAAGTAAGGTAGCCGTCTACGTGGACACCTGGGCAAAGGGGGTCCATGCAGAGGAAACAGCAAGTGCAACATCTCTGAGGAATGAGCATGTTTAGTGTGTGAGAGGGAAAGTAAGAAGATCATGTGGCTGGACTGGAGTAATAAGGATTGTGGTAGGAGATAAAGCCACTTAGGTGGTGAGTGGGGCAGGCAGGTCAGGTCCTATAAGTGCTCATGTAGGATTTACAGCTTTAAAAGATCACTTGGCTGCTATGTTGAGAACACATTTTGGGGGGCTAGGAATAGAGAAGTAGGGAGATAAATTAAGGGGTGTCTTAGTTCCTTAGACTGAGTGGTTTATAAACAGCCACAATGTATTTCTCCATGTTTATGAGGCTGGGAGTCTGAGGTTACCAGCATTCTCGGGTGCTGGTGGGGCCCTCTTCTGCGTTGCAGAGTGCTGACTCTCTCACTGTATCTTCAAACGGCAGAAAGAGGGAGAGTGAGCTCTCTGGGGTCCCTTTTATCAGACCACTAATTCTCTTCAAATGGACTCCACCCTCATGACCTAATTACCTGCCAAAGGCTCCACCTCTAAGCACAATTGAAACTGGAAAAACCTGTGAGCAAGCTGCCCGTCGTGATCAGACCCAATAAGCAGAGAAGCAGGGATTAAGTCTTTATGGGCGCTTTATACAGATGGCAGGCGATCTGAGAAGATGACGGGTTATGCACCCTAAAAGACCGTCTTAAATTCCATTTTAAACTGACCCATCTTATAAGAAGAAGAAAAGTGTAGGTAAGGGGTTTGGAATTCAGGGAAAAGTTAATCAGATGAAAGGTGCAGCATTCTTTCATCCGTGCTCTGGGCGGTGGGTGTCTCACCTTGGAGCACGATGGCTCAGATGCCATCTTGATTGCTTGAGTCCTCCTGAGACACAAAGGTGGAACTGCTTCTGGTCTCCTGGAGTCAGGGTGGGTCATACCTTCAGTTCCTAGAACAATAGCTTTTACATGCATTGATTACTAAGCTTATGAACTATTATTACCTAAACTAAAACTCTCCAACTCTTGAGTCCTCAATCACCATCACTTGGTGGGGTGTGGGGGGTAGGATGTTAACATGAATTTTGAGGGGTCATAAATACATATTTAGTCCACTGCAGGGGGTATTATAATAAAGTTGGAAAATGTGACTTGGACTATATTTTTGAGGAAGTCATTGGCTATTACAAATGAATCTTCTATGAACATTCGTGAGCAAGTCTTTATGTGGACATATGTTTACATTTGTCTTGGGTATAAATACTTTGGAAAAGAATGGCTGGGTCACATGGTAAGTGCACATTTAACATCTTAAGAAACCTCCAAACTGTCTCCCAAAGGGGTTGGTTGGTCTATTTTGCATTTCCAACAGGAGTGTGTGAGACCTCCAGTTGTTTCATATGCTTGCGAACGCTTTTTACGCTCTTTAATTCTAGCTGTTCTAGTACCTATCTAATCTAATGATATCTCATTGTGGTTTTAATTGACATTTTTCTAAGAAGTAGTAATGGGTATCTTTTCATGTGCTTATTTGGCATCTACATGTCTCCTTTAGTGAAGTGTCTGTTCAAATCATTTGCCCTCCTTAAAAAATCAGATTGTTTACTTTTTTACTCTTGATCTTTGAGAATTCTGTATATAAACTGGATTCAAGTCGTTTATCAAATATGGGATGTACAAGTATTTTTTCCCAATGCGTTGCTTGTCCTTTTATTCTCTTAATATATTTTGAGGAGCTGCAGTTCTTCATGTTAATTTTTAAAACATGAAAAAAGACAAAGAAGAAAATTTGAGTCCAGAGTTCAATCCAGGATACAGAGTCTAGATTGGTGGGTTTTGTTTTCTTTCAATGCTTTAAATGTTTTACTCCACTTTTTTTCCCTTTTCTTGTATATTATGGTTGTTAAGAAATGGGTTGTAATACTTATTTTTCCTCTGGCTTTTTTCCAAGATTTTATCTATTTATTTTTCAAGATTTTAATTTATTTATTTTTAGAGGGGAAGGGAAGGAGACAGGGAGAGAAATATCAATGTATGGTTGCCTCTTGTGCATCCCTGGGACATACTGGGAACTGGCCTGCAACCCAAGCATGTGCCCTGACTGGGAATCAAACCACGATCCTTTCATTCGCAGGCCTGTGTTCAATCCACTGAGCTACACCAGCCAGGACCAAGATATTTTTTTATCTTTTATCTTCTGAAGTTTGAATATGACATGCCTATGTATAGTTTTTTGTTCTTTTAAAAAATATTTATCCTGCCTGCTGTTCTCTGAGCTCCGTGGATCAGTGGTTTGGTGTTTGACATTAATTTTGGGGAATTCTCTGTCACTGTTATTTAAAAGATCTTGTGTTCCTTTATCTCTTGCTTTTCTTTCTAGTATTCCCATTACGAACACCTCTTGCAGTTGCCCCATAGTTCTTGGATATTCTGTTATGTTTTTTTTAGTCTTCTTTTCTGTGATTTTCAGTTTGGGGAGTTTCTATTGTCATATCCATAAATGGAAAGGTTCTTTCTTCAGCTATGTCCAGTTAATAAATCATTCTTCATTTCTGTTACAAAGTTTTTCATCTCTAGTATTTCTTTTTTATAGTTTTTTAAAAATTTCCATCTCTTTGCTTACATTATCCACCTGTCCTTGTACTTTGTCTACTTTTTATGTGAAAGCCCTTAGCATATTAATCTCAGTTATTAAGACTCTAAGTCTGATAATTCCAACATTCCGACCATATCTGGTTCTGGTTCTGATATGGTTCAGTCTCTTCAAACTGTGTCGTTTGCTTTTTAGTATGTCTTGAAAGTTTTGGTTAAAAGGTGACACGGTGTGCTTAGTAAGCAGAACTGTGGCAAACAGACTTTCAGTAATGCAGTGACAGGTGTGGAGAGAGGGGAAGCGCCCTGTGAGCCTTACCCTGGCTGGGCACTCCACTACTGCTTCTCAGTCTACCGCACCCCCAACCTCATGAGCCGGGATGGCTAGAGGGGGATGTAGTTGGGTCCTTCAGGTCAGGTAGGAGCTGATAAAATACAATAGGTTGGCTTCGGTAAAATAGTTTCTCTTGAGGGCTGACTTTATTAAGAAAAACAAAATACTCTGAAGTATTTCAAGAGGTTCCTTTTTCCCTCTCCCTGGTGTAAGCATGAGGGGACTTGTCTTTCATATTCACTGGGAGGGCCTGGTAGAGCTCCTGGAGAGAGAAGTCATAAAAGCCCTCCCTCCACCCCATTAATGGGTTTTCTGAAATTTTAAACTCTCGGACTTGTCAGTGACAAGTCTGGTTCCTGTGGAGGTTTGTGCTTGTGGGTTTCTGTTCTGTTAAATTGTAATTCTCTGTCTTCACCTGTTGCTTTGGAACAGCAGCTTGCTCTGCAACCTCATTTCTCTGACTAATTTAAAGTTTTTTTTTTAAAGTTCGTTTAGCTTTTTACTTGTCAGGATGCAGTGGTAATTTCTAAGCTGCTTATGTGTTAAAAACTAGAAGTCTAACCATTCTGTTTTAAAAGATCAATAAGTTAGGTGAGTGGTTTTCAACCTTTTTCCATCTCATGGCACACATAAACTAATTACTAAATTCTGTGACATACCGAAAAATACACTATATTTTTGGTCAGTCTGACAAAAAATTAAGTATAATTTTGATTCATTCACAGTGGATGGCTACTGCTGTCATTTTTTTTTATTAGACAATCTGAGGAAAAAGAGGTCAGTGCCCTTGACTAAATAGTCAGGTATTGCATGTTTTTAAAATTCTTGTGGCATACTAGTTGAAATTGCTGAATTAGACAATAAAGCAACTTATTGTGATGTTAACTGAGCTTACACTTTAAGGTCCTTTCTTGCATGGCTCCTGCCAGGGCCGTGGGTCTGGCCCTAGCAATGTGTTTATGTGGTCAGATGATTTTATAAGATCAGCGAACTTTCATCTACACTTGGTTAGGACTCCCGTCTCCACTCAGCCTTTGTCTCCCTCACACTTCCTCTGCTGGCAGGCATTTTAGGGATGCAATAACCGACCAAGAAACCGCTGCCCACCTGGCATTGTGACACAAACACGTAAGCTCAGAAGTCACATTGCAATATGAAATGTGTCCTAATGTGGACAGTAGAAAGGGAAAAGTTTTAAAAAATAAGAAGCCAGAGCCAGTCTATGGAAAATACTTTTAATCACCGGAATGTGGAATTACTTCTCATTATCACCTAATCAAAATGGTTGTTTCTTCCGTCAGGAATATAATTCATGTTTAATGCTGTGTGTACAATTATAAATGTACGACAGTTTTTTTTCTTTGTTGGAGGAGAACCACACAAAATAAAATTTGTCCAATCATTCCTATATTTATAGGTTATTAACTTCAGGAATATTGTAAGTCTCTTGACAAGTTGCATATAGCATTCTAGTATGTAAGATTAGTTCTTAGGGCATCTGACACATCTTGTCCTTAGAAAGTTAAGTAGGCCCTCACTGGGGTAGCTAAGCAGGTTGAGTGTTGTCCCACCAAAGCAGAAGGTCACCGGTTCGATTCCCAGTCAGGGCTCCTGCCTGGGTTGTGGGCCAGGTCCCCATTTGAGGGTTCATAGGAGAGGCAACTGATCAATGTTCCTCTCCCTTTCTTTCTCCCTCTCTTCCTTCCTCTCTAAAAATAAATAAATAAAAGCTTTAAAAAAAGGAAAGTTAAGTACTTCCAGATGAAATAGTACACAGTATTGCCAACAATGCACATACAGACTGAAAAAGTAAGTGCTCTGATGACAAAATACGTACACATATTCATTAACTTAGTTAATTGATGTAATATAAGAGTAATTTGACTATATACTTATGTAGCACAATATACTGTAGCAACAACTTAAAACTATATTTTAATTCCTTTTGTGTTACAATTAATTTTGTATTTTTTTCAGAGAAGCCCACCCTCCACAAAAACCCAGAAAAAATTTATTAGAGAGGTTTATCAGGCAAACTCATAATAAAATATTATGTTATTTTTCTGTGTTGCGTGATGTTTAATGTATTTATCCATTTTTAAGTTGCATTTTGTTATCATTTATTTTCTCTTTCCAAACATATATTCATTTTTGTTCCTAATATTACATTTGTAATTTTCTTTAAAAGTGCCTCTTTTAGTTGAAGAACTTCAGGCACCCTGTAAACTTGATCTTCTTATTTATTTATTTATATTGATTTAAGAGAGAGAGAGGCATTGATTTGCTGTTCCACCTGTTTATGTATTCATTGGTTGATTCTTGAATGTGCCCTGACCAAGGGTCAAGCCACCACCTTGGTGTATCTGGGCGATGCTCTAACCAACCGAGCTACCTGGCCAGGGCCAACACTTGATCTTTTTAAAGTTTAATAAACTAAAAATGTTTCTGTCTAATAAAAGTCAAGTGTTTTACTGTTAATCATAAATATAATTAAATGCACAAACATATACTGCCCTTTCTCAACATTCTCCAATATTTATGAAGTAACCATAATTGAGCTTGGTTATGTATGTTTAGATTATGAATTCACATAAATTAAGCTAATGGTGAACTTTTAATCCCGCCCCCTTTCAGAGATGGGTCCTCGTTCTCCTTGTGAAGGGAGGCAGCATCCAATGGAAGAGAGTCACAGGGTTTTAGCCCATCAGAGTAACAGAGGATGATGGGGCTGGATGAAGAACTAAATGTTAAAAACTAAAGATAACTACAATCCTACTATTGATATTGGTATTAAAAATATAGCTAGAAGTAGTGTAATAGACCAGTCACAGAAAGACAAATATATGATTTCAGTTACATGTGGAATCTAGAGAAAAAAATGAACAAACAAAACCGAAACAGATTCATAGATACATAGAACAGACTTTTTTGGTTGCCAGAGAGGAAGAGTTGAGGGAGTGGGTGAAAAAAGTGAAGGGCTTAAGAAGTACAAATTGGCAGTTACAGAATAGCCACAAGGACATAAATAATGCAGTCAGTGATATTGTAATAATTATGTAAGGTGCCAGGGGAAACACTTTGTAAAGTATATGATTATCTAACCACTATGCTGTACACCTGAAACTAATACAAATAATACTGAATGTAAACTAATTGAAAAATATTTTTTTTAAAAAAGAAAACAAAATCAGAAGAAAAAAATTACTCAGTTAATATATATATGCATATATATATATTTAGAAGATATCAGATGCCTAGGAATAGCCTACTGAATACAAAGAATCAAAAAGTTGGAGTTTGAGAAACTGTGAGAAGCAAAAGCTAAGCATCTATGTAAACAAATAGAACCAAAAAACCCAAAAGGAAAAAAAAAAGGAGTAGAAGACAAAACATGGACTGAATGAAGAGAGTATCATTAGGTAGGAAGCTCTTTTGGAAATTATTTGAGAGGAACTGCTGGGTCCCTGCCGGCCTGTTACGATATGGGTAGTCAAAGCCTCTGGTACTTGCTAGTGAGCAGAATGACATTGTTCTTCCATAATTCTCGCAGAGGCTTTGCCTTTGGATCTCTTTGAAGCTTCTACTCACCTTTCCTTTTGGGGCTTATTTATTTCTGCTTTGGTGGAGCTAGGAGATGCATTTTCCAACTGGCAGCTCCAGTATCTGAAGCTCTTTGATGCTTTCATCATTGCAGAAAAATTACACTAATCTACGGATTATGAAATATGTACCACAAGAGGACATGGTAGAAAGGATTTAAAAAATCCCAAATCTGAGGACAGGGTACCAAGTGCGAAGGTAGACAAGTTCATAGTACGATTAGGGGCTCCAAAATAGCAGAAAAAGCTATTAAATTAACCCCCCTGAGGTTTTATCAGTCATTCTTATGTCTTTTTACTATCTCTCCTATCTTAAACAATAACAAGATTTATTAGAAATTTGTACAGCAATCAGGTTAATAATAAAATGTAAAGCTAGTACATAAAAAGTTGAGAATTATGAGCTGCATTAAGAGATAAAGGGTGAATATTTTAGCAAAATATTTGAAAGTCTCTACACAACAAATTGCCTCCTCTGGACAGCTGTAAAGATCTTCTGAGTGTCACGTGATGCCTGTTTTGAAAATATTTTGCATTTCCTAGATGAAGGGCACACCTTAACACTTCAGATTACAATAACATGGACTGACTTTTTAGCTACTTTAATTCACATCAATCTCACTATTTGGCAGAAACATTTTTCACCTAGTCGGTATTTGTTCTGGTCACATTCAGATTATTTTTAGGAAAAGGTGTTTGAAAAAGAACCACAAACACATATTTTGAAAACTATTATCTTGAAACTTACCAATGTTTTTTAGATTTCAGTCTCAAGAAATGAGATGCTAGTGAATTTCTGTGGAAGAGCCTATCTTGCCTGGACTAGAAAATGCAAAAAACAAAACAAAACAAAACAAAACAAAACAACACAACAAAGAAAAGAAAAAGAAATATATCCTACAAAAATCAGGACAAACTTGTTCCTCCAATTCTTTTCTTTCGGGGTAGAGAAAGTGTAAGGGTGGAGAATTATTTGCTGTATCCGGCTAGGATTATATTTCATATATTGATTTAAATTTTGCTCATGTGCTTAGAAGCCTCTTCATAAAGAAAGAAAAAAAACCCAAATATCCAGAAATGCTTAGTAAATCTAACAGATTAAATGCCAGTGGCTCCTTGATTCATGACAGTTCTTTTCACATCCCAGTATCTCCCTTCACTGATGTGTATCATTTTTCTTTTTTTTTTTTTTGCAGGAAATCCAGAGAAATATGGGAGTTAGATGTGCAAACCTAACCTAAAACAAACAAACCTGAACAGTAAAACATTTTTGAGACAAGAAATTGAGCTTGTGATGCTTGTATTTGTTGCCGTGAAACATGATCCCAACCCTTTGATAACTGCGGTATCAGTGCTTCAGCAACATGGTGACTTTCAGGGGAATTGTTAGAAAAAATTTATCTTACCTTGCCATCTCATAAGAATAAGAAATAAAGGGGTTTTTTTTGTGGGTCTTTTTTTTTTTTTGCCAAAGGGAAGATCTCCTGGATAAATGCCTCACTACTGTAAGTTATCTGTTGTAATAGTTTATTTTTTTGAATCCCTGGAGCCTCCCCCTAAAGGCACTTTTGGAGAGGGGAGGGGAGGGGCCAGGTGAGAGCCCTGACCTGGCACAGAGCCTAAACCAGTGAGGTGATCAACAGCTGAGGTGGCGGCAGTTGGTAGACAAGACATCTCTTTGGGCAGATAGTGCTGTCCTAAAAAGCCAATGCAATCTGCAGTCCCTGCAGATTTTAGGGACTGGTGAAGCCAGGTAGAGGTCAGATGATGGTTTCAGGAACGGACGGAAAAAACAGAACAACCCTGAACCAAACAGTAGTTGGCACATGGCCCAGGCTAACAGAGCTGTATTGGGGGAGGCAGTGGCCTACTGGCATGAGACATGCTAAGCACAGCACATCAAACTTAGCAGCAAGATACATTTCAGATTCTGCCGCCTGGGGTCCAAGTCTTAGTTTTGCATGCAGTCTGCTCTGATTGGGAGTATCCATGGAACTCATGAAGTGGGTGTCAGGGTGTGCAACTGAGAAATTTGGTGAAGTTTCTAATAAAAGCCACTCATGTGGTCTCCCTGCCTCTACTTCTGGACCATCCCAATCTGTTTTTCACCAAGAAGTCAGGAAATCTTTAAAAATATTTCTGATAATTTTATCCCCTGTTGTAATTTCATAAAGGTGTTGTTCCTTTTGGCCAAACCGATCATGGCCTACCAGTCTACAAGTGCACTTTCCAAATTCAGGCAGCCATTCTCCCTGTTGATTCTGCCCTCTGGCCATGGTTAAAAGCATGTCCAGTGTCCATGCTGTACTTGAGCTTCTCTTCCCCATTTATTTGCAGAAGAAGCAGCTTGTCCCTCAACTTAGAAGCCAAAAGTCACTTCCTCATAGAAGTGGGGACTAGATGAGACCCCATTCTAGTCTCTCATGTAGTCTTTCTTTCATCTTTGAAGCAGTTACCCTAATAGTGATGAGATAATTCTGTGCAGTTGTTTATCTCAAACAACTGAGAGCTTTACTAGACTAAGACCACATCTGTGTTTCATTTCACTGTGCCACCTAACATAAGACGTTTTTGCAAAGTAGGTGCCTACCGAATAGTTACTGAGTGATTGGATACATGAAGTAAGCGTAGAACATCTCATCACCAGGTCTTTAAGTCACAATAGAGTTGATAGTCTGCCGTGCCTGTCTATACAGCCAGTCCACTGTAAGGATAGGTCCCAGTAAAGCATCGTGTCACAGGAGATTGTGTCAAGAGGATAGCATAACAGCAACAACAAAATGAACCACATCTGTGGCTTAGTTTATTTACCACTGTCTACGTGTTTTCAAATTTCCTCTTTTTAGAGTTAAAAAACGATTACCTATAGAAAGTAGAAGAAGGAGACAACAAAATACTACATCAGTCTTCTTCAATTGATATGTCACATGAATGCAGTGTACTGGTGACTTTTTCCATGTCCATCCATAAGGTACTAAGGCACACTGATTTATAGACCGTATTAACTCTCAATAGTCTCAAAACTATGGACTGTGGCAGGAGGCCCTTATCTCAGTTCCTTGTGTTAATACATTTGAGTTGAAGCGAAGCTACTGCTATTATACCAATTCACAGACAGAAGGATAAAGTACATATATTTCTGCTTGCTATGCCCAAACACTGTCAAAAACTGCTACATGTGTTGCGGGAGTCGAAATGGCTGTTCATTCAATTTCTAAAATGCCTCTAGAATCTGTTCTCTCTCCCTATTTCTGTTCTGTTCTTACTTCTCCTATCACTACTTTGGTTTGGACCCTCTGTCATTTCTTGTCTCAGCTATTGTCACAGTCTAACTAATGGCCTTCCTGCCTTTTATGTCACCTTTCTCTAATCTTCACTGCCACCCTGAAGCCAGAATTAATTTTCTGAAAATTAATTCTCAATTAAATGACTGTAAATACTATCACTTAATTTCCCCAATTAAAAATCCTTTATGACATTCAGTTGCTTATATTGGCAATTTTAAAACTTAAAAAAAGTAATAACTGAGTCCTACTTTTAAATTAAAAATATAAAAGAGATATACAAAAGTATAGAGTGGGGTGAGGTAGGGTGGAGGGGGCTAGAGAGTTGACCTGTCAACCTATCCTGTGCTCCCTTTAGGGCACCTCTTTAGAAACTGCAGACCTACTGTATGATTGACCTCACAAAGGCCAATCTCTTTAGAAAAGCATTCATGAATGAATCTTCACGATCTGACCATGCTTGACCCTTCTCTAACACTCTGTGCTTTGTCATTCATTTTTGCCTCGGCATATTCTGTTAGTGCTGAGTAGGTCAGTCTTCGCTGGTACAATTCAGGACCCAGCTTGAATGTCATCTCTTCTGCAAGACTTGTCAGCCTCCCCAATCAGAGCCGAGTTCTCTCCATCCCCCAACACTGACTTGCTCCTTACGCCCATCAAAGCACTTAGCACATTGCATTGTCAGTCTCCTTACTTGATGTCAGAAAATATTTTATTCATCTTGGTGAAACTAGTGCTTTCCTAACACAATATCTGGCTTATAATGAGGTGTTTGCTGAACGCAAGTTGATTTTATCTGCTTCTCTCAGAAAGTAAAATTTCTAGGGGTGAATTCAATATAACTTTTTCCTCACCTCAGCTTCCCTCCCTACTGCAGTATAGGCTGAATGTCTGTGCCCCACCCCAAATTCTTACCTCGATGTCCTAATCCCCCATGTGATGATATTTAGAGATGGGGCTTTGGGAGGTAATCAGGTCATGAAGGTGGAGCCTTCATGAATGGAATTAGTGCCTTTATAAGAAAAGATGTAAGAGAGATGATGTCTCCCCTCTCTCTGTCATGTTGTTACAGAACAGTCACATACACATACAGGGGCCTGGACTTTGGAGGATGGTATACTAATACCGTCCAGACCACCTACTGGGCTCGTGTGTCCCTGCCAATTGGAAAGATATCTCTCAATGCCAGAGATTTGTGAAAAGGAAAGGAAATGTTTATTTAACTATACATTTAGCTATACAGACTTAAAGTAGTGACCTAACTTCTTCATTAAAATATCAAAGTCCTTTAAGATGCCCACGGAAGCACACAGAGCTCCTCTCTCCCCCCTGCCCTAATTCAGGGTACCATAACTCAGGGAAAAAGCACAGGTCCGTGTTTCTAGGCCGCTGGCACCATCAACTGTGTCACCGTCCAGGCAGGATCTCCAATTAATCCAAAGCCATGTGGCACCTTCTCATGGTCTACTGGCAAGAATTCTTTATATCCATATGTCCAGGCAAAGTCTCTTCTTTCCTCCACCAGAGCTGCTGGGGTGTGCACTCTGGCAAAACCTCGTGGTTCCTCCCCTTCACCAAAGCTGCAAAGGGGTCTGCACTCTCGCTAAGACTGCGTGGTTCTCTTTCTTGCACTGCCACAACCACGTGGTCCTTTTCTTCGATCAGAGCTGTGAGGGGGGCTTCAGTTTGGCAAAACCTCGTGGTTTCCCTCCAATGGCTGCTGTGTCTGGGTTTAAATCCCTGCGCCAATCTTCCTCAGTACCCCCATTTCTGACTCCTCCTACAATCAGTTACACCTGCCAGCATCCCTGTATTATCCCAAGTTTACTGGGCTGCCATCGTGAGTCTGGGCAGATATGGACCAAAATCCTGCAGCCAATCGTCTTCCAGCTCCCATGCAGGCGCTGTAACTGGGGGTACCTGCCCCCACTTACATCTTGGGGGGAAGTGACTTCCATCCCCCTGGCTCCAAGCATGGCCACAGCTATTTAACATACAGAAGCCACCCACCAAAGGCTATAGATATGTTAAATGACCATGCCATGGATTAGCTACAAGACTGTGGCTGTATAAAACAGCCCTGCATGCCCTGCTCCATGTGTCCCTTCCCCCAACTCACACCTGTGGGGGAAGGGGTGAGGACATCTTATATGTCTCTCCAATATTTCCTAGACACCTTGAGTTCTGGGCCCCATTCCAAATCCCTTTTTGGGCCCCCCCTCTTGGCTGCACCCTGTATCAATGTGGGGAAATGGTAAGAAGGTAGCTGTCTACAGGCCACGAAGCAGCCTCTCGCCAGACACTGAATCTGTGGGCACCTTGATATTGGACGTCCTAGACTCCAGAACTGTGAAAAATAAATGTTGTTGTTTAAGCCACCCAATCTATTGTTATTGTCACAGAAGCCAAGTTGACTAAGACACATACCTACATCTTAAGGTGCTGCCTTTTTTTGTCCTTAATTTTTAAAATATATTTTTATTGATTATGCTATTATAGTTGTCCCATTTCCCCCCCTTTATTCCCCTTTTCCTTGGAACCCCCTGTCACCCGCATTCCTCTCCTTAGTTCATGTCCATCAGTTGTACATATAAGTTCTTTGGCTTCTACGTTTATTATACTATTCTTAACCTCTCCCTGTCTATTTTGTACGTACCATTTCTTTGGTCCTTAATTTGACTAGATATTCCAGCAAACATGAATATCCCTTTCTTGGGCTTTGGAGCAAACTTTGGATCACCAAGAAGAGTCTGGGGGGACACTGGGGTCACTCCTGAAGAGCTAATGGAGAAAATATAACACAAGTGTCAAGCCATAAAATAAAAGGTCTTGGAGAGAAAAATTGAGAAACCTAGAATTGCTCTTTCTCATGTGTCATATAGTAAGTGGATTTCTCAAAAGCCAAAACTCAAATGTCCAAGAGAGGAAAATGTTTAGATTGTTTTTTCTAAATTGCAATTCATGATCTATTCTTCCTGATGGCAGTAATCACTTTACTCAATGCCTAGCAAACCCGTCACTTCAACTTTTATTTCAGGCAATTCCCTGAGAACATTTAAGTAGCCTCATATCTGATTGACAGTTTTCATGGGTTAGAATTTGAAGTTGAAAATCATTTTCTCTCATATTTTTGACTACATGGTAGCTCCCCGAGTTGTTGAACAGCCAATATTGTTTTCATTCCTGATCACTTTGTAAGTGATCTGCTTTTTTCTCTCTGGGAGCTTTAGGACCTTTTTATTCGCAATATTCTGAAAATTTTCTATAATATACCTTGGTGTGTGTTTTATTGGGCTGGGTGCTCATTGGGCATCTAGGGTCCTTCAACCTGAAAACTCACCTCCTTTGGTGCTGGGAGCTTTTCTTGGTGTTTTCTCTTTGATAATTTCCTCTCATTCACTATCTTTGTTCTCTCATTCTGGAACTTCTGTCCCTTGAATTTTGAACTTTCTTGCCGAGTTTCTTTTTCTCAACTTCTTTTTATATATATTTTGCTTATCGGTGGTTTTATTTTCTTTTGGACAACTTCAACTTTATCTACCCACACTTTTACCGACATTTTTATTTCTACCATATTTTAATTTTAAGAGTCTACTTTCTCTTAAGTATTGCCTTTAAAAAAGCATCCTGTTCTTATTTAATGGATGTAATAATTTCTCCTCTCTACCCAAGGATACTAGTGTCTTATTTATGATATTTTTTTTGCTCCCTGTGTTGTATGTCATCGCCTTTCGTTTTTCCTATTTTGGGCTCTACTTTCATATTAAAAGCCTTCATCATGCCCAGTGATCCTTCTTTCTGTACCTTTTTATATTTTTCACCAAGGCACCGAAAAGCTGACTGAAAGCCATGTGTGCCTGCAGGGGCCTGTCTAGCACAATCTTCACTGTTGGGCGATTAAGATGAAACCTGGCTCCTTCCATGGAGAATGCCCATCTGTCAGCCTCTGTGGGTTTGTTTGATTGTTTGTTTGTTTTTCACCTTGGCTTGGTTAAGTTACTCTAGATTGTCTTACCTTTTCTTTGAGGTTTATGGTCAAGGCTGCCACATTCTGGGAATAAATGGGGCAAAGGCCCTAAAGATTTTGCCATTCAGACTAGAGATTTCTCGCCTAATCCTGGTGTTCATTAAGGCACATCTCCTGCCCCAACTCTGCCTGTTGTCCTCAAGTCCATATTCCCTTGGAGTCAGCTTCTCCAAAGGGGAAATCTCCACTCTTCTCCCGAGGTTGCTGACAGGACTTGATTTAGAGATTTAATTGATTTTTATACCAGACTTTCAAGAAATAGTCCTGCTCTCTGCTTGACTTGAACACAACCATCCCCCTTCCTTTCAAGGTAACTGTTTCTCCAATTGCCAGGCCCTTCTGGGATTTTGTGAGGTAATTTATTTACTTGATTTGTTTGTTTTCTTTTGATTTATCATTTAGCTATCTACTTCCAGTTCTCAAAACTTTACTCACATGAAGTCATTTATATGAAGTGTTACTAATTCTTTTCCTTTCTCTGGAAAAAAAGAAGCCCAAGTTCAGGGCTTCTTTTTTTTTTAGCCTTGCAAAGCTTCTACTGTTGTATATCTGGAAAGAAATGTAACCAAAATTGATCATCTTGCATTGGGCTTATTTATTTGTGTTTCTCTTTCTCATTAAACTTCAAGACTCTTCAAGGGAGCCTAGTACACCTGAGGTATTGCCGTGAATACTTATTTCATTGATATTATTAGAACGGTACCTGATATTCCTTCAGCATTTCTAATTGCAGCTGGAAGGTGAATTGAAAAAAAAGTGAAATAAATTCACTGCAATTGAACTTTGATTTCAGTTCTGCACATCACAGCTGTCATGGCAAATGAGTAGGGCTGTTGTGGTTTCTGGTACACTTCCCGGCCGCCCCCTCTCCCCGCCCATTGGATCTCACCACTTTGTTCTCTGACTCCTGGTTTCATATCCTAATTGTTTTACTGTTTCATGGTTTCTATTGTGCGAAAGCCTCAACCATTTATTGTTTTTAATTGGGAGTTTATAAATAATTAATAACAACCCAAACAGCATATTGCTTCTTTTCCCAAGAGACTTAACTTGTAAAACACTCTTTTTGTGTGTGAGGCTAAATATTGTTTGTTTGTTTTTTTAAGGACAAGAAAAATATTTAAAATAAAGAGGATGCGAGTGAACTACTACCTCCTTTTGTCTTCTTGGGTCCTCCCTCTCCCCGTGATGGAGACACATTCTAAGGTGGACACCAGAAGTTAGAAGAAATAATACCAGGCAGGTACTTTCATGACATTATCCTCCGACCGACCTTAGCTTTTCATAGTGAGAACCAAGCTTTGGAACTCTGAAGAAATTGATGCCTTTTCCATCCCACAGCCCTGGGCAACAGATTCCTCCCTGCTGTCCCGGCCATCAGGCGGGTGGCTGTGCGGGCGCGGGAGCTTTCAGGGCTCTGCCTCGGTGCCTTTTATCCGATTCTGATATTCAGCAGACAGGCGAGTCAACTTCGAGCTCACTGGAAAGTTCGCCTTTCGAGTATTCTCCCTGATCTCACAAACTTTCCAGCTGCTTTGTTGACTTCCCTAATATTTGATATTTTTCCTTTCAGTTGACTTTTTCTTTTCTTTTCCAAATTCAAGGTAAAGTTTCAGCCCTTTGTTATTCAGTTCTTAGGGCAACAGCTGTGCAAATGAGGCCTTTTCTTTGTTGCTAGTGGCAGACCCTGGACAAGAGGGGGAGAAGCTGTCAACTTCTTTATTGAGGCAGATCCTCCTTTGTTTGTTTTGGAGAACCAAGCTCTTTCTCCTAATGCTTGATTTTGTTTTTCTGTTCAAGTTCTCAGGTTTATTGGATTCACTGAGCGTTAAGATTTTTCTTTAATCCCACCATCTTCCTCCTAATTGCTTCTGTTAACGAAAGAAACATCCAAACCCATAGAGAATTTTTATGAGTTATTTCAGCCAGAGTGAAAACAATTACCAGAAAGTAAAATCTCAATGGATTGAGAAAATGCTCCAGAGAATGGCAGTTTTACACTTTATTTTATACATCAGAATCAAAGGAGGAGATGTCAGTGAGTTCTATGAAATCCACTGGTGGTAGATTAAGGCTGCAGGAGAGAGCAAAGCAGGGAAATCTCTGAGACTGGATAAAAAGTAAATGGGATAGATACATACTTCTCTTATACTGGCGGGTATAGGATAGTCAACAACAGGGACAGCACATAGAGATGGTATGTGGGAGAACAAGATAACAGTGAGGGGTTCTGTAGATTCCTGCTCTTGTGGGAGATTGTGCCCTGAGGGGGCTGGAAATAGGGAATTACTCTCACCTTGCAAAGGCATGTTACGGGAGATGCAAAAAAAAAAAAAAAAACAGACAAGCTCAGCTAAGGTAAAGACTGACCTTTGTCAAGGGAGATACGTGCACAGGACATGACTACCTGCCATGACTTGCTTTTTAATTAGAAAGTGTTAATTTCAGATCATCCCATGTGGTTGCTTTGGGTCTCAGTTTGTGAGGCCAACCATGTAGGCCTCCCCTAAGCTTGTCAGGTATAGTATGTGGCCCCTTTTCTGTCCACACTGTAAAAACTCTATTATGAGTGACTGAGGAACCAGGAGCGAATGTAAACCTATGGCATGGCATCTCCACAGAATAATTCTTTTGTCCAGGTGTCCTAAGTCCTTTTCCTCTTTTAATAGGTAAGTGGGTAAAGCTTTTCTCTTGAGACACGGTGGAATGGAAGCAATACAAGCCACCTAACACAGCAAAATAGCAGCAACAAGAAAAGATTTCTTTTTATAGTTCCCAGAAAAACAAGGTCAAAGCTTCCAAAAGAGTGTTGGAATCTGTTGTTTGACATCTGTTGTGGTCGGAGTCGATAGCAGCGGGCTTCTCTCCTTCACTGAGGATACAATATCTCTGTTCAGGATCATCCCAAGAAATGGTGAAAAATGGCTCATAGCTTGGAGAATAGTAATAAAAGGAAACTTGACATTTAGTATGTTTCTGATTAACTATTACTCTAAAATAAAACACGCCCTAAAAATTTTAGTTCAAGTTTTGTTTTCTTCCCCACCCAGCCTCTAACATTCCAAGTCAGGCTGCGTTGGTATCATTTCACCAGCTGGTTGGTATCAGTTTTTCCTGTTAGCTGACATTTAAGTCCTTAAAAGCAATCTGCTTAATGCAACACCCTGTAAATGGAAATTCTGGATGTAAGTGAAGTTGGTAAATAGTTTCATGTCTCTTTTATTGTTATGTACTCTAGATGCTGAGAAAAACATGGTTTTGGTCAGAACTCTGTAAATCTTTTCTTTCTCTGGCTCAAAGGAAGACTCGATAGGTAGAGAAACCAGCCCTGCAAATGGTCCCACGCGGAGGCCAAGCCAGATGGAGATCAAGGTGCAGAAATAACACACAGAGTGATGAAGGTGGCAGTCAAGAGAGTGGGGGTATTCTGGAAGGTCAAGTATAAGGATGCAGCTGTTTTCTGGCCAGGTATCTGGCTACCCTCTAGCCCATTCTTTTAAAAAAGAAGAGACAGAAGGAAAAGTTTATATATAAGATGAAAAGTTCATGCATATTATATTATAAAAATGTGCTACTTTGTCTCAGAATCAGACTGGTATCATTAAGTAGAATAAACTTTGTCTTTCAATCAAGTAAAATAAAATAATTATTACCATCTAATGGGTATTTACTAAGTGCCAGGCACAATACTAGGCACAATGTGTGCATTATCTAATTTAATCTAACCTTCATCATTATATTACCATATTTGGCTGTGTATAATGTGCACCCATGTTTTTAGCCCAAACTTTCAGGAAAAAATTTTTGTTTTAATTTTTAATTCAATTATCTATTTATTTATATTTAGATACTTGTGTTTTTTATAGATAGAAGGTATTCCAGGTACTACCCATGTATAATACTCACCCTTATTTTTTCCTCAAAAATTTGGGCAAAAAGTGCGCATTGTACATGGCCATTTATAAGTAGGTGCATTTTATAAGGGAGAAAATGATCTCAGTGAGGTTAGGAAACTTGCCCAGTGGGACACAGCTAACTGAGTATTTACGTCCCTTTGACTGAAACAACCCTTTATAAGAACTTAACACTTTAGCAATAAATCTGTATTCCCTTCATTTGAGAACCAGTTGTTTAAGACAACAGGTATTTTAAAGTAAGGGATACATTTCGGTCTTGTTACAGGCAAACAATTCTTTCAACTTAATCATCGTTGAGTGTCTATTATGTCATACTCTGTTAAAACAGGTGCTGGGGATATAATAAAGGGAAGCAGAATGGGCTGTCCCAAAATGTTCCATTTTTGCATATGAATTAATTTGAACTGAAAAAGAGCAAAGCCCAAAGGGCTCAGAAAGAGCTTTTTACCTCCCCCTTAACTTCCTAAGAGAATTTAGAGACAGGCCCTGGCCCAGGAAGAGAACTATCATAGAGATCATTACAAAGAGTATGGGTTAGGTATGGTGGGCTGGGAAGGGCGGGGCAAGGCCTGTTTGCTCCAAGTCCTCTCTGTGTCCTAATGTCTATGCCAAGCATTTGCTCTTCTCATATTCCTGTACATTGTCTTCCTTCCCTTTGAAGCCCCAAACCTTTGTCCTTCTTTTCCTTAGCTCAGGATTGTATATAAGCCTCAA
>PVKM010018076.1:0-25349 GCA_004027735.1 Carollia perspicillata
TCCAGGAAGCACAGAGAGTCCCAAACAAGATGGATGCAAAGAGGCCCACTCCAAGACACATCATAATTAAAATGCCAAAGCTTGGAGATCAAGTGAGAATCTTAAAAAGAGCAAGATAAAACTAGATAGTTACCTACAGGAGAGTTCCCTTAAGACTGTAAGCTGGTTCTCCAAAGTTACTTTGCAGGCTAGAAGGGACTGGCAAGAAGTATTCAAAGTCATGAAAAGCAGGGACCTACAACCAAGATTGCTCTACCCAGCAAAGCTATTATTTAGAGTGGAAGGGCAGATAAAGAGCTTCCCAGATAAGAAAAAACTAAAGGAGTTCATCATCACCAAACCATTATTCTGTGAAACGTTATAGGGACTTATTTTGAAAAAAGAAGAATATCAAGACTATGAAGAATAAAATGGCAATAGATATATATCTATCAACAAGTGAATCTAAAATCCAACCTATGCAAGCAAGAAGAGCAGACACAGAATCATTATATGGAGAGCATTCTGATGGTTGCCAGATGGGAGGTGGGTATGGGAGAACGGGTAAAGGAAGAGGTGAGGGAATTAAGAAGTACAAATACATAGTTACAGAATAGCCATGGGGATGAAAAGCATAGGATAAGAAATGGGATAGCCAAGTATACACACGACCATGGACATAAGCAAAGATGCGGGGATTGGCTGATGGATTGGGGAGTGCTGGGTGGAGGGGGGCAAAAGGGAAGAAATTGGGACAACCATAATAACATAATCAAAAAATTTAAAAATAGCCTCGCTTATAGCATCTTCTCAAAAAAAAGCGATTTCCCTTATTTAGAAAGAGAAAAATATTCTTCATTTATTATTCCCTCAGAGATAGTTGGGAGAGCAGATTGAACAGCATTCTGTCTTTTTTTCCTTTTCAGTGTCACAGTCTGTTCTACAGTTCCTTTTTGTTTCATTATACATAACATTCATATTGTCAATATGGATATTTCTTCTATATTGTTCCAATTTTTAGGTGGTATCTCATATTAATGTTCCCCTAAATATCTATCTAGATCATTCTAGGTGTGGTAGCAGTTTTGAGTTTTTGAAAACTTTACAGTGTTTAAAGGCATAGTTTATGGTGTCTTAAAAGCCAAAATCTTTGTTTCACTTTCAAGAAACTGCCAATAATTTCCTCCTTGAAATTCTCTGTTCACTTGACCTCTGTAACACTGCAACATCTTCATTCTCCATGCACGTCTCTAAATGATCCTTCTCTCTTCTCCTCTTCCTCCTCCTTTCCCTTCTCCTCCTCCTTCTTGGACTTTTATATTCCTCTGGTCAACTTTAGCCCTTGGTATCTAACAGGGTCTACTTTGGCCCTGCATACCCTCCATAAGTGACCTCATCCACTATTGTGATTTCAACAAACACCTCTGGCTGATAGTCTCAGATCCATACACCTCTAGCCAACAACATTCCTGTTTAATAAGGTGGGAAAAGCGAACAAGTGAGCAATAAAACCCTGGCTTCTCTCTGCAGAAGGAAGCGGGGAGTGTAGTGGACTGTGAGTGCTAATGATTGTTGTCCATTCATGTGTTTGTGTGTTTGAATATGACATTACTCTCTCTGGTTTGCTGGTCAATTACTCTTTTACATTGTCTTGTAGAAGACATCTTTTTGTGTATATGCCAGTCCACTGAAGGTGATTGCATCCTCTCTTAAAATGAACAAACAAACAACCCTGAACATGTAGCCCATTCAGCTATAACTATAATACAAGTGTTTTTATTCATTCATTCATTCATTCATTTGATCCTCACCTGAAGACATGTTTAGAGAGAAGAAGGGAGAGAGAGAGAAAAAAAGCATTGATGTGAGAGAAGCATTGGTGGTTTGCCTCCCATACATGCCCTGACTGGGGATCAAGTCCACAAATTTTGGCCCACAGGATGGTGCTTGAACCAATTGAGCAACCCAGCCAGGGCTGCAAGTGTTTTAAAGCAGCCCTCTTGGTTTATTGAAAGGAAAAATCTTGGACTCAGTACTTTGCTTTCTTTCTTGTGGTTTGTTTGTGGTTAGAGTTTATGTACTTTGTACTTCATACATCAGCAACAGCTGGATGTTGAAGCTCCAAGGAAAATTTCTCTCAAAATAGTATTGTTGCAAAGAGAAAATGACATTCATGAACTTTGGCAGGAACTGTACTCTTGAGCCACGTACAATTTTGAAACTTGAATGGAAAAATCCACTGCATGGAGAAGCCAGCTTCATTGGACCACAGCTGGTCTAATTATGAGAAGGTGGTGCCAGCAATGCACAGAGCTCTCAGGACCTCTGAGAACCTGTGCACATTGTGCCCACCAGGGGGCCTAGACAAAGCCCACTTAGTTGGGCCCTTACCACAGGACGAGGCAGAGCAGGAAACCTGCCACTTGGCAAAGCATCTTTGCATAACCAGAGTTTGGCTTTGCATTCGCTTACTTAGATGACAGTTTCACAGATTTTCAAAGATAACTTAGTTTTATTCATTAAGTCATAACATTCCTATAATCTGGGGTCCTTTATAATTTGAGGTGGAAGGTCCCGCCTTAGTCAGGTTCCCAAGACAGTGCCTGATTATCTCAGTCCCCTTACCCTTATGTGGTCAGTGTTTCTGGGTCCTCAGTAGTGGCATGGGGTGGGGAAGGTCTCATTTAGCTCGCCCTTTCTGCACAGGCTACTCAACTGAGCATATCTGAATCACAATAGCTAGTTTAGTGTCTTATTTAGTAGTAATCACTGTTATTAAACAAATGTCTGGCCTCATCAGTACTTATTTCTCAATAATTAAGTTACCTTAAAACAAGTAGTCAAAGTCTTCCATTTTCCTATCCAGCTACTTCTGTAGTAGGCGAGGCTGTCCCAACATACTAGGCCTAGGAAGTGTCGAGCATGATTCAGGCTATCAGAGGTTCTGAATGCAGTCAAGAAGAGCCACTGTGGTATTGGGGTGCTGCTCATCAGCCAAAGAACCTCTCACAGAAGCCAGAAGCTGTCTGTGAAAATCTTGTCCAAAGCCTTCGTACAACAGCCATTTTAGAGGAGTGTGTATCCTAATAAGCCTAAATCACTTTACTGAGTAACTCTTTTAGTTTCTTATAGACACTGTTGTTTTGGGGTGTTGGACAGGATGAATTCTAGAGTCCCCTGTTTCATGTCACCCAAGTGTTTGCATTTTTTCCCCACTCATTCCACTGCCAGCTAGGGCAGTTCCTGAGACCCTTCTCTCTTCACTACATAGCTATTTTTTCTCTCCACGTCACTTGGGCTACATTGGAACTACCCCAGGCCACTGTGATAGATTCGCAGGTCCAGCTATTAGGAAGAAGGGGTCAGAGAATTGACCTGAGATCCACCTTCCTGGAAGGCACCTAGATTTATGAAAATCTCTCCTCTTTCATCTTTGAACTTCTCATAGCAAGAGAAATGCCAATTCCATAAGTCAGACCAAAGGCCCTGCCACATCATTTCTTGCAGAAAAGGCTAACCAAGGGGTCTGTCAGGGGTTCGAGGGGACCCACCTCTATAGACACCTGGCAGCTTCTTCTGCCTGAGGGGGAAAATATGTGAAATCATTTAAGTAGAGGGCACACCGCTATACACACACATACATATACTTGACAAGAGAAAAAAAGGTTGATTGGATCTGAATATGCCTTTATACTGGGGAATAGTACTGTAGTCTACTGAGAGGTATTAATGACTCTTTTCCAGGAGAATCTACAAATGGAATAAAATCTTATCAGTACGGGATGGTTTAGTAGGGTTCTGCTATAGGACAAGTGAATGTAGATGACATTGCAACTTCTGGGTTTGTTTAGTCAAGTGTTTTGCTTGTTGTTTAAAGACTCACTATTAGTTGCTTGGACTTCAGTTCTGAATCAAAATGTTTGGGGATATGAGCTTGCAAGATTTGAATTCTTCTGCCTTATTTTCTCAGCAAAAAATGTTGGTATGTAATTGAATCCTCCACAAATTTATGGGGAAAATTTAACTTCTGCACCACTGTAACTACTCCTTATTTTATATGAGATTCTGATCGGGACCAAAATCATGGAATAGCAAGGTGCTTTCATGTGTCATAGGACTTTAGTCATGCTTAGGTTATTGCACGAAGTTTATTGTTTGTTTTTATTTGCAGCCTCCACCTCAGATATATGACAAACAGTTGGATGAAAGAGAACACACCATTGAAGAATGGAAAGGTGACTCTACTATACTTGAATAAAGTATATACTTTACTTTACTCAAACTCAGAAAATATTGTCAAGGATTTTCTTTTTAAAACAATTTCATAAGACATGATATTCTAATTGCTATTTTCTTAGACTATTTTCAAAGCTCTTAAACCAATTTATCTTTTTGTACTCTTAATAATATTGCATTTTCTCAGGAGTAAAAGAAATTAATTACCGACACTTTAAACATAGCACTGATTGTCAAAGGTTTTGTCATGGTGGAGGGAAGACTTTAATATAAAATTTCACAATTAAACATTTCATGTTTGTACATAAAATTATCACATAAAATGGATAAAATTATGTCTGAGATGGTTTTAGATATTAGAAAATAATATACAGCTAATATATGAATTCACTCCATATATAGCACTTGAGAACTTAAATAGAAAATATATTTCTATTTAAGTATTTAAGTAGCTTATTTCTCTTTTAAAGTAAGAAAAATGAATAAAAAACATTAATTCATTTTTTTCCCAGCAAAACTTTCTTAAACACATACTACATGATCGAGATTATACTCAGGGAGAAACCAAGCAGAATTATAAAGAATAGTTAAAATAATATAAATTATTACAGAGTAGAATAAATACAAAAAACCAAAAGCAGATCAAATGATTAGGTCAAAATTAGGAGGGACATATAGGGAAGATCTGAATGGAAGAAATGTTTGCGATACATTGAATAAACTAATATTGTAAATTGGGAAAAGAAAATAAAAGAGGACAATACTAGAATCGGAACATAAGAGGAAAACAAAGAGTAGAAATGAGCCAAAAAGTATTATAAAGATAGTAAAGGGGTCATGTTGAAGAATATGAAAAAATGAGCAAATACAAATAAGGGAACAAGTAAAAAAAGATACTAAATGATAGATAGGAAAGCCTTGATTTGACTTAAATAAGGACCAGAAGGCACTCTTAGGGGTTTGTGTTGAGTAGTTAAGTGAGAAGATATAAATAACCCTTGAGGAAGATGGGCATGAACTAAAATGTGAGAAACTAAAGAAACACCTATAAAGGACGATGAGTGTATAACTTGTGAGTAATTTTAAATCAAGTATTAGTAGTGAATTATTTTTATCTAGAAGGGGCAAAGTGACATGAAGTGAAAATAAAACAATGTTAATGCTAGAAACAAAGAGCCATTTTAATGGATGCCAGTCTGGGCATAAATTTAATAATTTTTTATTTTGGTTTTCAGGCAAGCTTGGTTTTATAAATCTAAGAGTTGAGTCTAGAAAACAGATAAAAAGTTGAAAACTTAATGGAAAATAATGGTTTGAAGTTCTGAGAATAGGCATCCCTTAGGAAGAGAGTATAAAAGAAAAATCAGTGTTCAAAACTGATTAGAATTCTTAAGAGCTAAGTTAAAATGCATGTGAAATCTCCAGAAGAATTCAGAAAACAAGTAAAATATAGATTCCTCATATGTTTATTTGGCAAATGCTTTGCTGAGCCCCTTCTCTTGCCAGACTCCATGCTCTTGCAAGAAAGTGTAGAATCAGAGGAGTGAAGGAGTTCATTGATTTCTAATTTACTCCATCCAATCAAAATGTTATTATTTGTCATTAATGAAAGAATTTTCTTTGTGGATTAAGGAAATTTATTTTTTATAACACTGACAATTGTTTCTCACAGAACTTATCTACAAGGAAGTAATGAATTCAGAAGAAAAAACTAAAAATGGTGTCGTAAAAGGACAGCCGTCTCCTTCAGGTACCCACTCTCAGTGAATAATGAACATAGCAGCACTTGTGTATTTTTCTTAACCTTGAGCAAGAACTGTGGCCAATAACATTGTTTATAGAGCATACGAACAAATATCACATTAGTATTTCCCTGTAACAGTTTTAGTTTTAACACCCCCCTTTTTTAACATATAAAAGGCAAAGTAATACAAAATGAAAACATGCAAGTTTAACTTTAGTAATGAAAAACAAAAAATGGATGCCATTTTGGGAATAAATGTAGTAATTTTTAATGTTGGGTTTTAGAAAAGTTTGGTTTTACAAATTCAAGCATTAAGTGTGGGAAAAAGATGAAGTAATAGTTTGAAGAATTGATGATTTCATCAATTCTTCAACTATTACTTCAAAGTAAATTGAAGTAATAATATTGTAATAGTTCAAAGTAATAGTTTGAAATTCAGTGTGGCATTCCTTCTGACTATTCAGATTATGATGACCTAGCACAGTTCTTTTAGAACTTATTTTAAGATAATAATGAATCTTGAAGAAGTATTAATGTGGGCTGCTTTAAGGGTAACTGCTCATCTTCCAGAGCCATAATGCCCTCTCCACTATCAAGTCAACGTAGAGAGCAGGAAGTCCTCCAGGCAAAACCTCTTTGCTCATTCACTCCCGTGTTCAAACTATTCCTAGTACTGGTGTGACAGTAGTCGAAGCATCAACCAGGACGGGCTCCAATTAAAGTTAGTGCGGAAAATCTTCCGATATGTGATCTACAGAATCTAACACACATTTGTACATATACATATTTTGCCATGTAATGTGCTTTAAGGTTACTCAAGATAATTTACTTACACTTACTAATGTTAATATATTTTTCTAAGATATATATTCTGAAAACAAAGAGAATATAGAAAGAGTTCTAGAAAATGTTATGACTTACACTCAGCTCATGCTGGGAAGAATGTAGGCTGCAAATAATTAGTTTAAAGAAAAATGGATTTGGTGTTCCACCTTTGATAAATATTTTCCATAAATTTCCAATTGTTTCAGGGAAAGGAGATGTAATATGAATAAATAAATTTGTTATACTATTCTGAACAACTAGTTTGCACCCAGAACCACTATGTAGTCTAAACAGATGCATTTCAGTTATGGTGTGTGTTTCTCACCTCTAGACTTGGGGAAATGTCTAATTCTATTCCAAATCTTTTCTTTCCTCAAAAGGGGACTAAGGGGCCCTGACTGGCATGGCTCAGTTGTTTGTGTGTTTTATGGCAAAATGATAGGTCACTGGTTCAATCGATTCCTGTATTTTAAACACTGTCTTATCATCCCTTAGTACTTATGAAGTCATTGAGAAGGAAGACTGTATGTACTCCTCCTTGTGTACCGTGTGATGCCTAAGCGCTGTGCCTTGCACAGAATAGTAACTTTGTACATATTTATTAATTTGGAAATTGCTGCTCAGTGCTCCCTCAGCATGTTTCTTGGTGCTATTCCAAAGACAGAACTTAAGACAATGTCATAGCCTTAATACAGTATGCAATTCAGTACGTTCTTATGCCAGTAAATATTTATTTACCCTGTTAATCCTCATGAAGATAAATGAACTGAGAATCAAGTGTATGAAGTATTGCTATTGACATTTGCTCATGCTGCAGATAAAGGTTTGCTGCTTTCACGTAGTTATTTGATTTATTCATTTGGGGCAATGTATATTCCCAATTTTTTGCAACCCTGCTTATAATGTGTTAATGATTAATTCTAAATTATATCATTTAGGCTCTATCTGCATGTGAGAAGGCCAAACCACTTTTTAACCATTTCAACTACTTATAACAATCATAAGTAATCTACCTTGTACACGTGCCCTAAATTATAGCTTGCTGGCTTAACCAGTTTATAGTAAAAACAATTGTGGATTCAATCTTTCACTTCATGATTTTAAAGAAAATATTCACTGCTCAATTGAGCAATCATACATATCTCATACCCATATGAGATGTTGATGTATGATATATGTGTATGCATAATGCAGAGTCATGGGACAGCCACACAGGGGAGCCGACTCTGCCAGCTTCTCAGAGCCACTTGTGCTCATTTCTCCCAGCTATGAGTTTATTGGCCTCATGTTTGCAGCTTGAAATACACCAGGCAGGAGTTAAGACGTAGAAATTGGCTCATGCTTCAGGTCAGACTTTTTAGTCCTGGAAAGCCAATTGCTGCATTTTAATTAGCACACCACCATGTCTGTGTGTGTCTGTTGTGTCTGGGTGTGTCTCACTGTGTGTACAACATGCATATATGCAGGAAACCATGCTGGAAAGAAAAAGCAATTACTGAGAAAACTTTTGAAAAGTCAGCTCTTTTGCATTATTCATTATATGTTTGCATATCATATATCATTTTGTAAATAGCTAAGATGAAGAAATGTTACAGCATCAGCTCCCCTAATATTTTGTCATGGCAACACTGGGCACTCAGCCACAAGGGAATAAGTTAGTGCAGTTTCTCAGTGACAAAGTATTTCTAATACCCAAAACCATGTTTTAGAGATGCTTTTAAAATGTAAATAGCAAGTCAAATGTGTATTTTTGCAGAAAATACATAGGCTTGAAATTTATTGATGGAATTGTTGTATATCAATAAGAAATAAATACAAATTTCAGACACATTTCTAAATAATTGTATTCCCTTCTACTAGCTGGTTTCACTTGCATAATGATTTATTTTCAAGAAAAGCATGGCTGTTTGCTTTCTGAATTGATTTGAAAGACTGCTGAGGGAATTTCAGTTCATGAATAGAAGTTAATTTTCTTCTAAAAGCATTTGTCAGAGAATGTTAGAGCCAAACAGATGTAAGAGGTCATCTAATCTCAAAACTCCGTCTGTTCACCACCCCCATTCCACCTGTGATATAAGCCTTCCAGAAGTAACAATGACTCACCAAAATAGGGATGCTTAACATCAGGATGGGAAGAGATCTTTTAGAATTTCTAATTGAAGCTAAAGCTCCCCAGGTGATTATAATCTACAGTCCCTCCCTGAGCCATATGTCCACATCATGGGAGTCCTTTCCATTAAAGGACTCTCCAATTAGAGTCACTTTTCTAGTCCAATGATATTATTTTTTATTTAAAAATCTCAGCCCCAAACAAGTTGAGGCTCAAGATCATGCAGAAAGAGAAGGAAATATAGCTCAGTGATATTTTTCAGTTTAGTATTTCTTATAAGTCTTTGTGTCTACTTTTTGTGTGTGGATCGATCAGGAAAATAATTTCTTTTAAAAATACAAAACTAGATAACTTCTAGTTGAGAAATTTTATTAGCATAAATTACTTATTTCCATGAATCCAAATTTTTCTTCTTCAAGTGAAGTTGAAAGTAACTATTATTCCTGACTTGTAACCCTATTAGTATTTTCAGTACTTTAAATGTCATTTTTTGACAAAAATTTGTACTACTTTAACCAAACATTTCTTTAAATGCACAAATCTACTGGTTTCTCTGAAAACAGTGTAGAAAGAAGGGGTGTTTATCACCTTGCCAGGATATCCTGGGCAAGTAGCATTATAATCAAATTCAATTCAGTTCACTTGCATTTAAGAGCATTTCATAAACTGTTTGGCAGTAAATTAACAACTTGAAGCCAAGGTCATGTCTTGACTCTTCTATTTGTGTTTGGTTTTATGGTCTACAAAGTTGATTTATCGCCTTCATATAAACAGTCTTAGAAGAATCATCTGGTATAGACAGAAGTGACTGCAGTCAAGAAGGCATTTATTATAGCACAACACAGGAAGTCATACAGAAGCAAAGATTTTTCATGTAACAGTGGGGGACTAGTTAATGTTTAACAACCATCTCTTTATAAAATCAGAACTGATTATAGTATTTACCAGTATCTGGGGTGTAAATATTCTCACTGTGACCAATTTCAAGCTGCCAATGTGGCATCAATAAAGGCAGACATAGAAAGAGAGCTAACAACTGACTTTTGAAAGTCACTGAAAGCCAGAGCCAGCATGCTGCTAGACAGTGCCCAGGACTGTCCCGCAATAACACTATGGAGAGAGCAGCGCTTCCCATACAACCAACAGCTGTCATGGGGACTTTATGAAAGAAGCTTTAGAAGAGAGGAACTCTTGATGAATTGGTGCTATAAAAAACTAGGAACCCTAGAAATACAGTTGACATACTGAACTTTGAATAATTGAATGCTAACTCTAACCTGCATTTGATGTGGGTAAAAGAAAGGGCAGGATCATCCCCACACAGAAGATAGGGATTACAGAGAGCAAGTTTATGGACCAAAGGAGAAGAAACCAACTAAAACAAAATAATTTCCTTTAGTCAAAAATAGCTTATCAGTTTAACCAATGAGTTTCATACCCGGGAGAAATTTTCTTTCCCTCACAGTGCCTATCTAGAAGAATACACACAGAAGATACTTAATGTTTAGTTAAATCAAGTACTTACGCTGTGCTCAACAGGAGGGATTGAGGAAGATAAGAGAAATGAAGTATAATGAAAAAAGTAAAATGAAACAAGGGAAACATAAACATGAGATCATGTAGAAAATTATGTATAATGGGCCTATATATTTATAGGTCATACCACTCAGAAACTTCCAGGAGTGCGTTGAGAATAGGCTGCCTATTAAAACAGGTGCAGCAGGAGTGCTGTGTATGTTATAAGCTTTACCTGCAGTGTGATCCATTGTCCATGAGGAGTGTATTGAAACCTATTCTGGTTTTTGCTTCCTTCGTTCAATATTATTTATAGATGTAAGTTTGTGTTTTTTCTAGGAAATTGTCCTCAATGGTCTTTGTATAATTTTTCTAGCTGCCATTGTTTTGGTTTTGTGTTTATTTGTGAACATCAAATTGTGTTCTTCCTAAAAAATTATTGTATTTATTTACTTTGGAGAGGGTAAGGGAGGGAGAAAGAAAGGGAGAGAAACATCCATGAGTGGTTGCCTCTCGTCCGCCCCCTACTTGGGACCTGGCTCACAACCCAGGCATTTGACCTGACTGGGATCGAACTTGTGACCCTGTCGTTCTTAGGCTGGCACTCAGTCCACTGAACTGCACCAGCCAGGGCTCAGATTGTGTTCTTATAAAGGAGCCTAATGTCAGTTCAGTCATGTCTCACCCTTGTTTGAATCAGTAGTCAGCTTTAACTGTGACATTTCGAATAGGCCCACATAATAAACTATTTTTGGTTAAGGAAAAAGCCTATCTCAAGAGAAGACCAGGACTATTATGTAGAGATACTTTAAAATTCTTTTTGGTTTACATTATTACAAAACTTTAAAATTTTCAAATCATTTATTTTTTCACAATTTAAATAATACACACTAGCAAAAATCTTCCTTGTTGCCTGGGCAGTTTCATTAATTATAATATTCATGAGGTGTATATGTTATCATTTGATCTATTTAGTTTCCAATCCACTGACACCAAAACCTCCTAATTCATTAAATCAGTTGTATTTCTATATAATAGCAATGGAGAGAAAACAATTCCATTTACAATAGCATCATAAACAATAAAATACTTAAAAATCAATTTAACAAAAGAAGTATCAATTTTTACTCTGCAAAATACAAAACATTGTTGAAAGAAATTAAAGAGCTAAATAAATACATTTTATTGTTTACTGAATAGAAGATTTAATATTGTGAAGATGACAATATTTTCCAAATTGATCTGTAGATTAAACACAATATCTATCAAAATCACAGCTGCCTTTTATGCAGAAATTGACACTCTGGTCTTAAAATTCACATGCAAGTGACACAGGAACAGCACAAGTTATCTCAAAAAACCCACAGTTGGATGATTCACACCTTCTGATTGCAAAATGACAGTATTCAGGACAGGGTGGCATTTGTGCAAGGTCCACATATAAATCAATGAAATGAAATTGAGAGTCCAGAAACGAAACCTTACCTTTATGGTCAATTGATTTTAACAAAGATATCAAGACAATTTCATGGACAAGTAATAGTCTTTTCAATAAATGGTGGAGGGCAACTAGCCAGCCACATGCAAGATAAATAAAGGTAGATCCCTACCTCATGTCATATATAAAAATAAACTCAAGATAGATTATAGATTTAGAGCTAAATCTACAAAATTTAAGAGCTAAATTTTGTGTAAGAGCTAAAATACAAAAGTGAGAAAATATAGGAGCAAATCTTCATGATCTTGGGTTAAAAAATGTATTATTTCCTAAGATATCACTAAAAGCACACCTAACAAAAAAGGAAAACAGGTAAATCCAACTTCGCCCAAATTAAAAACATTTGTGCTTTAAAGGATACTATCAAGAAAAAGTCTTATATGATAAGGGACTTGTATTCAGGACATATAAAGAACTTTTATAATACAATAATGAAAAGAAACTAACCATTTAAAAATGACCAAAGGATCTGAAAAGACATTTTTCCAAAGTAGACATACAAATGGCTAACAAGCATATGACAAGGTACTCAACGTCATTAGCTGTTAGGCAAATGCAAATGAAACCACAATGAAATGCCATTTTACATACACAGGGATGGCTATAATCGAAGAGACAGGCAACAAGTGTTAGAGAGGGCAGAGGGAAATTGGAGCCCTCATACCCTGCTGGTGGGAATGCAAGCTGGTGCAGCCACTTTGTGAAAAAGTTTGGCAGTTCCTCACCTGTTAAACATGGAGCTACAGTATGACCAACAATGCCACTCTTAGAAATATCACGTATAGATGTACGTTTAGAACAACATTATTCATATTAGTCAAAAAGTAGAAAGACCCTAAATGACCACCAGCTAATAAATACATAAATGTGATATATTAACACAGGGGACTATTATTCAGTCATAAAAAGGAGTGCAGTACTGACACATGCTACACCATCAGTGAACCTTAAAAACATTATGCTGTGTGGAAGAAGACAGTCACAAAAGATCACATACTATATGATTCCATTTATATGATATATCTGGAACAGGCAATTTTATAAAGACTGAAAGTAGGTTCCGCAGTGGCTAAGGCTGGAAGGCAAGTAAGAAACAGAGTACAGGGTTTTCTTTTGGGGTGATTCAAGTAATACAGAATTAATTGTGGTGATGGCCACACAATTTTGTGAATAGCCTAAAAACCACTGAACTGAAGAAATTTGTGAATTATATCTCAATAAAGCTATTACAAAAAGTTATACAGGCAACATTGTGTATTACAAGTTAAAACCGAATCTAAACTGAAAGCACAATGGTTTGAAAGCCACTGTTGTGAAGGGCTCTCTCATGTAGGAGACAAATAGACAGTAAGAACAAAGCAGTCTCACTCTGTCAGCCCATAACTGGTAGAGTCTTTCCTAGAAATCTGTGTCTGGTTTTAATCTCTATGCTTTATTAAGGATGTGGAAAAATTGGAGGCGATTCTGACAAGTATACAATAGTGCTGTTAAATTACTAGAGACTAAAGCTTAAGAAAGAATATGAGGCCATGAGTATAATTTACTCCAGAATCGGGGCGGGGGGAACAGAGCTGGGCATTTGGGATATGGAAGGGAGACCAGGGTTGTCCCCGAGTGTGTGAAAGGTTGCAAGCGTCATGAAAAGGAGTGAATGGCTCTGCACTATGTCTGCAAAGGGCACAGTTAAGCTCAGTTGGAATAAATGCAAACCAGACAACTTTATATTATGCATTGTTCTGATAATGAGAGTAATTATTTATAAGGGCTTAAAATATTAGAGACCAGCAGGGAGTGGTGGGGGGAAAGGGAGACAACTGTACTTGAACAATAATAATAAATAAATAAAGACATTTACCATTAGGAGGTATCCATACTTCTGAGAGTTCAAAGAACATGAAAAATATATGTCTTTTGTATATATAATTTGTTATAAAAGAATATATATTAAATAATCACAATTAGAGATATATACCAAGTTTAATAGTTGTGACTAATATGATGATCAGTGCATGTTGTCATTTTTTGTATTTTCCACATTTCTCATGATTTACCATATATAACCAACCAATAAATAGTTTAAATGCATGTAGAACCCATATAATCTGTCTTAGTTTAGGTGTATGGGTCCTCTCCAGATACTTTCACATTTTAATCACATTGTTTCCACAAGCAGGAAATGCCTACCCCAGGAGCAAACAGATGGTGTTAACCCCTTCACTTCATCAGACTACTTTTTTCTGATTTACTTGATTTAAGTGACAATACCACTGGGCCTTATTTTGGATTTATTTATTTACCAAATACACCTAACAGTATATTTGCTTAAATAAGATGCAATTTTAATGACAATTCTTCATCTTTTATTTTATTACATGATCACAATACAGGTATTTTAAATAGCAAACTATTTTACAAAGTATACCTTATGCCACCCATATTGTTTATGTATGAAGAATAAATAAAGAGAAAAAGTAAATGGACTCTTTCCAGGATGCTGTGGTTTACTTATATCTTACGATGCCTCTGGTTCACCTTTCCTTTGTAGTTCTCAAAGTTATTCTAGCTCAGCAAGTATTTACTGAGAGGTTACCATGAGCAGCTTTCTTCTTGGAGTTTAAAAATCATTGTATACCTACATAGCAGATACATTAAAGAATGTTTGCAAATTATTCTAAGTTAATACTCCACCATTCTCATTGGTCGCTTCCCAGGCAGGCAAGCTTGCTGGAGAGTAAACACACAATCATGGGTGTTTGCTGGCTTCTTCTATTCTTTTTTCTTTTGGTCTGTGGTAATATTCAGCAAAAGCCCTACTTGGCTTTTCTATATGGATTTTAAATTTGATGTCATATTAATGACTATTTAATATTATTTACTTAATAGACCTTCCTTTCTTTAGGGCGGTAGTCTCCAAGTAATTCAGATTTCTGGGCTTCATTTTAGCCCATATTTCTGGGATAGGACCCTTACATGTATTTGTTTTAAAAGCTCCCTGCCATAAAAGCACCCAGCTTCAGACCATTACATTAAAGGGTTTTGCTCATCTGCATTCTCCACGGGATAGCTGTCCCCAGCCCTGGACTACACAATCTCAGGGAAGCTGTTAGAAAATGCAGATGACTTGGTTCCATCTAAAGCCAATTATATACTATATCGGAGGTGTGGGGAGTAACTGGGGTTTTTTGTGTTTTATTTTTTTCTTTCAATTGCATCAAGGTAATTGCTAAGGTAAAGTGTGATTTGCTAATTACTGCACTGGCCTATGAGTCACTTGTGACCAGGGACTCTGTGTTGTTATGTCTTCACTTTCACCATCTAATGTAGTGCCCTGTATTAGTTTTTCTATGAAGGCTTGTCAAATGAGTGGTGGACCAGACATCCCCTGTTATATTAGCCCATGCCTGCATCCTGAGTGGCATTAAGTTCCATCTAGTTCCAGATTTAGTCATGTTGGTCTTCATTTTCTTAGCACAGGTGCAGCAGTGAACAGCAGTGAGAGTCTCCCTCCATCCTCGTCTGTCAATGACATCTCCTCCATGTCCACCGACCAGACCCTGGCATCTGACACTGACAGCAGCCTGGAAGCCTCGGCGGGACCCCTGGGTTGTTGCAGGTGACTAGCCGCCTGCCTGCGAAACCCAGCGTTCTTCAGGAGATGATGTGATGGAACACGCACACACACACACACACTCACAGACACTCACGCACACACACAAATGCAGACACGCAATGACAAGAAAACAGCAAGGAAGAGAATCCAAGCCTAAAATTGAAACAAATCTTTCAGCCTGCTTCTTCTCCAGAGTTCTGTATTGCAGCTAAGCCAAATGTATATTTAACCTAGTTGCTCTTGCTTTGGTCTTCTTCCAATGATGCTTAATACAGAAAGAAATCAAACACAATTAGAGAAGCCTTTTCCATAAAGTGTAATTTTAATGGCTGCAAAACCAGCGACCTGTAACTGCCCTTCCAAATGGCATGACAAGGTGTGCAATGGCCCAACCAGCATGTGTGTGTCTCTATCTTGCATCTACCTGCTCCTTTTGGCCTAGTCAGATGGATGTAGATACAGATCCGCATGTGTCTGTACTCATACGGCACTGCTAACTTAGAGATGCTCCTGTCAGTGTCCTCAGGGCTCTACCAAGACATCGTGTCACTGGGGTACTATGTGGTCCATTTCATGTGATCTACTACTCTGACATAAACCCATCTGTGATATATTGCCAGTATATAAGCTGTTTAGTTTGTTAATTGATTAAGCTGTATGTCTTATAAGAAAACATGTAAAGAGGGGAAATGGGGGGAGTGAGCTCTCTCGGACCCTTGAAGATGTAGCTTCCAAATTTGAATTGATTAAATGGCACCTGTATACCAATTTGTAGAAAGAACATATGTGATGCTTATGTACATGTGGGGGTGGGAGGGGTGACAGTTTCCAGGCACTGAATGGGTTGGCTTTTAAAAGGAAGGTGGGGATAAAGCTGAGGGTCTTTTCTCTGACAGTGTGTGAGTAGGACTGACTAGAGCAGAGTCGCAATTTGAAGACCTAGAGGGGATTATTGCCCAGATACTAGGAGACACTGACATCCGTATTTGGGAGAATATACCCCAGTTGTTATTTACAAACTCTGTGTCATAACTGGACAGAGAGTGGCAAGCAGTGAGGTGGAGTGTCGTGCATGGACCTGACCGTGAGGACTGCTCCCTGGAACAGAGCAGGAAGCCTCTGTGTGACATCCTAACAGAAAATGGGCCTACTTAAACTGTCCTCACATTGCCGGTTGTGTTCTCTATGGGTGTGCTGCTTCCAGGTTTACACTCTGTCAAGGCTTTACTTTGAGAAGAAATATTACTTTCCTCTTCTGGAATTAAAATAATAATAATAATAATTACTTTAAAAAAACCCAAAGCACAGGGTGATCCTCAGGTTAGCATTTGACAATATTTCCATGGATGTTATTATTTCTCAGGAGTTTCCCTGACTCCTCAATATGGCTGATGTTTCATACTCATTTGTTTCCATAAATTTGAATCATCCAAGAAGGGCTGATCATTTGAGTTTAGTACTGCGGTTTATGCGACAGCAATAACTGCCCATAAATTAGTGCTGCTAAGCAGCTTTAGCAATATGAGTTTGTTTGACAAGCCATAAAGCATTTGTGTCAATGTTCAGCAAAATCCCCTTAATTTAGCTCACATTCAGTGAAAGTGCTTCCCTGAGCACCTAAGGAGGCACTGTGAAACATCTTGGTGATAGGCACAAGACAATACCAGGGTGACTTCTCAGCAGTACTAGGGACTGGGTGGAGGCTTCCCTTCCTATTCATTTTGGTGAACTGTCCATCACAGCCACTTGTACTCTGACCATTTTGGTGCTTCCCAGTATGGCGATATTCACCTGACAAGAAGTGAGGTGCATGAAATAGGTGGGTGTCCAGTGTGATATGGCTGGAAAATGGAATCTGTTCAAAAATAGAGCCAGCGAGAACGCCAGTGCTCTGAAAACTGCCTTAAATACAACGATAGGGAAGCTTTGTTTCTAAGCAATTGAATCAACCCCCACCATCACCGTGTGAGCAGTGCTGCCATTTATGGGACTGCTTCACACAGTAGGATTCAGGACAACAGGCCAAATGTGGAGGAAAGAAACATTAGACTGTACAGGTTTTCCCCTAGAATAGAAGTGGCCCCATTTATGTGTCTTGCTGCCATTGTTTTTGGTTAATATTGCAGACAACCTGGTTTTTATAAAGCTCCCTCACTTTTCCTTCTGTCACACTCCCCCTCCCCCAACTCCTTAAAAAAACAAAAGTTTTTCTTCTCTGTATCCATTTTTCTTTATCTTCTTTCTCTGTCTTCTTCTCTTGTTGCACTTGTGACCTCTCTATTGACTTTCTATCACTTGCAATTAAGTGCAGCGAGTGGGCAGTTCATTGAAAGAAAGTGAGTTGCAAGGGAATTTCATCAGCCACAAAATGACATCAAAGACAGAAGGAAATCTCCAGCCAGCATCTTAGAAGTATTTGACAGACTATCTCTCCTGTGTGCAAAAGTGGTGATTTTTTTTTTTTTGGCTCAGATTAAACCAGGCAAGAACTAGGTAATGTTCCTCTCCTGCTATTACTACCTTCCCTAAACCCTACCAGTCTGATCTCCCAGTTGCCTGGCTCTTAGGAGTCGGCTACCTTTAGCCAAATCTCCCTTATGGATAAGCAAAAATGGACCAGATCCCTCAGACTGAAATATCATGTACAAATAGAGGTAAGAGTTGGACTTCTTGACTGCTTGCTGGATTAATTTCACTAGGTCATCAAAGCAAGATATGTGATGGAACAACAAAGAGAATTACTTCAAAAGCCCACCAACCCTTCATGATCTTGGGTCTACTTTATTATAATATCTTCAAGAGGTTATTATGTTATTATCAAATTGACAACATATATTATGTTTTACTTTGGGCATTTTTCCCTAAAAAATTTCTATACAGTCATCTATAACTCCCAAAGGACTCTGCTGCTTTTCAGGCAGGGAAGTGTCAAGTCACCTGGACTATATTCCTGAAAAAAATGAAGGTCCTGCCTGTTGCTGAGGTTCATTTGAGAATATGTGGTTGGCCTCTCAGAGACCTACCTTCTGTCACTTTCTGTAGGATGTTGACTTTGCAGTGATCCTTAGCGAAATGTTGTGTTGTGTTTTGTAAGTAGGAGGGCTGTGCACCTATATGCAGGAGAAATTGTTAGAAGAGTTTGGCAAAACCCACCACCACACTGATGATATTTTTACATGAAATTTTTGAGTATGTTCATTGTTTTTTTAAAAAAAGATCTTGGCTTTACAACCAAATTTCTGGTAGAATAAGAACTGATAGTGATCTTGCATCTTCAAGAATCTGATGACTGAGCTTTGTAGCAATGTATACCACAAGTGGGCCAGCATCTGGCCAGGTCTTTCCAGTTGGTTAAGCCATTTAACTGAGAGCCAAGGAGCAGGATTGTTTTTTTCAATATGTTACCATTATCAGAAAAATATTACCTAAAGTTATTAAAAACATCTTACTGGTAAATAAAAAAATAGACCTTGACAAATGGAATAAGTAGGATAAAAATAAATAATTTTTTTATGACCTGGAGTGAGGGAAAATAGGGGAGGAAGCAAAACTCATTTTTAAATGTTAAATACTCATTGTAAAACCTAAACTATACAAAATATATTTCTTTTTAATTCTTTACATATGGAAATCTAAATCTTAAAAGGAGTACATTCTACTAAGAATGTTGTTGCCAGCTTTGTCAAAAAATGTATCTTCTACAGCTCAGAGAAATAAATAAAATTGCTCCAGGGTTCTTTGATCCCAGCCACTTTGGGTCTAAAGACAAATCCCACTCCCCTCCCACAATCCTCCCCCGACCCCCAACACACACAGCTATAAATTGTGAGAATCCAACATTTTCCACAGGTATCATTAAACCATCAGAAAAATTACTTCCTGTAGAAACAACAAATAAGTTACCATGTAAATAGTTATATTAGTTATTTTCCATGTGATTAAAATATAAGATTCTGTTATTTCTTTGGGCACTTAGAAAGTCCATGCACTGTCTGAAGTGGTTTACTTTGATCCATTTCCTTGGTCAGTCAAACTGAAATGGAAGGCTTCTGTTTATATATGGACTTCTGTGTATCTAACCTTTGATTCTGTGGGACCAATGGCCAGTATGTTCTAATGGAAACAAATCTTCCAACCCTGATCTAGCATTAAGCTGTTCACCTTGTCATGTCTATCTTGCAATAAGACCTAACTTGCACTTGCCTGTTCTTCTGCATGATTGGACTCCCAAGGCTATCACCAATGAGGAGAATTGTCCTGTAATGGACGTAAAGCGCACACTCATTCACACATACCTCGCCCTCACAGTTCCAGGTCAACCCTGGACTGAAAAGTCATGTCCAGTTTCTCTATAAGATCTTAGTGGCGAGAACTAGAAGTCAGTCTAATGGATCAGTGTGATCTCAGTGATCTTTAATAAGGGTTTGCAATTATTGAATTCATTTCTGTGTTCTTTTTAATTTCTCCTGTTTTTCTTCATCTTCAAAATGTCAGTGGAACAAGAGGGAGAATGAGGGAGAACTTTGGCTTTTTTGGACTCTTTAGAGGTGGATACTGAGTCAATACATTGTAATTTCTGTTTCTTATGAATTATTTAAAAAAAAAAACAAAGTAAATCTGCTCCCTTACATAAAACCAAGTCTAAAATCAGACAGTGCTGGAGTTTGCCTGTTGACAATGGTTGCTGTGTTGCTCCTTGTCCTGGATTTCATGTCTGGACAGTAGCTTTGAGACATCGGACATGGCTTCATAGTGTGATCCTATTGTGCCAGGGAATAAATAAGAAATGAGGAATGGCCTACTCTCTCACTATGGGTAAAGAGTGTGTAACGTGTATATCATCAGGTAGAAGGTTGTGTTTTCATTTGGGATTGGTTTCTTCTAAAAATAACCACTTCTGTCTGGGGATACAATTAAGTTGTGTTTCTGCAATTCAGTCATTTTCCTTAAGTGTATAAAATCAGTGAAGGGGGAAAACCATTTTCTGGGAGCATTGTGGGTGACTAGAATAGGGTTAAATATCCTTGGTTAATTTATCAGAATTTTTAATCAGTTTAATTATTACCTAAAGAGAGAAGGGAATGGCAGCCAACCTTAATACCTCAAACTCCTTGGTGAATTAAAAATATATGATTTTGTGGCTTGATAAGGAGTTCACTGAACCTGTGTTAATTTAGCTGGAAGTATCTGAACAATGTAAAGGAATAGCCCCTCTATTTCTGTAAATAAAACATTTTATTTAACAAATTAACCATTAGAAAGTCTGGAAGATAAACATATCCTTTTGAGTTAACACAATTTATCCTTCTATTTATAAGGAAAGCAGAAACCAAAGCCTTTTGTTATCTCTGGCATAGTTCTATTCTGATTTAAACCACAGATCTTTACTCTCTTAAATAAAACAAGTTTAACAATGGTCAAGTAAAGGTACCTGAAAACACCCACAATATTAAGAAAGGAAATTGCATTCCACAATATTACTCATGAAGAGAAAGGGTCAGAAGGAATTATTGGTGCACAACAGGTACCAATAAAATGTTACTAAATATTTGGGTAATTTTAACTCCTTTGGCAGTGAGGAAAAGAAAGGAGTCTTGAAAACTACCTTTCTTGTAGCTACGTAGGTAACAACAAACCCAAAAGAATATTCCATTTGCTTAACGACTTCTTTGGGTTGTACGCAAGGTGGCAGGTTTTGACATCACCAGTTCTTTGGAATGTTTTGTGTTGTCACATGCCTTTCCTTCAAGGGTTTTGAAAGGCATGCCTGGAGGACATCTGCCAAGTAGTGGATCACATTGAAAATCCTACTGCCGCAGATCGCGTCACCCAGGGGACCACTGTACGTGGCACGTCATCTCCCTCAGCTCCAGACAATTCCATCTGCTCGACCTTTTAGATCAGTGTGTGCTGATTTAGCTACAGAAAACAAGCTGTAGCAATGAGCATTTCTCAAACACATGAAATTTGATGATAGGCACCAATGAGAGTCAGATGCCCCTGTGGAATTTCCCACCCTCTCTATGTCACATATTCCGTGCTTTAAAGAAATGTTTATCCTAGTATGAAGCTTAACATAAAATAAGTCTGAAATACAATTTAGAAAATGCAAGTTTCACTCCACGGAGTGGATGACTTCACATTCTTGTCACTGAACTTTGGGTACTGTCATTCCCTGGATCTTGTCTGGAATCTTTTCACACAATAGACCAGATTATTTGTAATATAAAAAACCTGCAAAATGTTATTCATTTAAAATAACTCTCCACAATCTTCCTGGAAAAGGGTCTCACACATAATCTGCCTACCATAAACCCTTTTACATTCACACTTGTGAAAATATTGTCTGAAAAATTATGTACTAAGCCAACTTTTATAATCCAAATATATTTTACATGCACAAAGGGAACTAGTAATATTAAAGTATTTCTTTTGTAAAAGGAAGACTTCTGAAAAGCAATTGCTTTTTTCTTAATGTTAATATATTGCAACCTTGTATTTGGTGCAAACCAAGCTCTGAATTTCTACTTTAGAAGAAGATTGCTCTGCATGTCCAATTTCTGAGCTGCTTAGTACATTCATTCACTCAAAACACAGTGAACATCACTCTGTGTTCTAGGTAGGAGATAAATATGACATAGTCCTTATCCTTGAAATTTTAGAGTAAACAATCTTTGAGTTTAAAAATAAGTGGTTAAATGCAAATATATCTCATTTAGTTTCTTTTAAAATAATGATGTGTTCAAAGTAGTGGTATGACTTAAATAAGTCCATTTTTATTATTCCCTTAATGAAACAAATCTTTCAATGTTATCATTTTGTCTAATTATATGTAAATACACTTAATGAATTAATATAATTTTGGCTATTTTTCATGACATAGGAGATAAAACCATTTTTTTACAAGGCATTTTTAAAACTAGCATGGACATGAAAAATACAAGTAGGAATGCTTAAATCAATGAGGAAATATATGTATTTTCACTATTGTCCTTTTAATTAAAAAGTAGAGTGCTTTCTTTTGGTCTCATTTAAACAAATGTCAGTCCACAGATGAAGGGAGAACCGTGTTAACACACTAAGACCTCAGCAATGACTTAGGATATCTGTATCATAGAAAAAAATAGGTAAAAATTTAGAGGCTAAAAAAACGATAACAACAGCAAAACAGCAGAGATGATTTCCTGCACTACATCGTTTATTTTTTATATGTTTCTTCTGAGAGCTATTGGGCCTGGGTACTGAGTTCAAAGCTCATATTTCTAGCATCACAACCTCCAAATCAGCAAAGGACATCACAATGGACATTGGAGTCTCACTGCAGTTACTGTCATATTAAACAAAATATATGAAATTTATTCAGTCTGTAGGGGGTGGCTGGAACCCTAAAATAAGTAGAAGTCATTTATTATTTTCTATTAAAAGATCCAGTTCAGAAAATTCCTGAACATGTGAACCAGAAATTTGACATTAAGCTGTGCACATTTGCTCAGGCCACAAATTGATTCATGCCACAAATGTTGATTATTTCAATCTTTCAAGAGTTGCGGAAAAACGGACTCTGACACAACGTGGGGTCAACGGAGTGAGCACTTTATTAATGCATGCGGATCCAGAGGAGACAGTCTCCAAATTCTGGGTGCTGAGGAGGGGTCAGGCAGGTGGTTAAATACCTTTGTAACAAAGTGGGGAGAGGAGGGGCCACGCGGCACAAGCAGGGAGCAGGAGCATGGGAGCCAAGGACACAGAAGCAGAGGGCGGAAATTGCCTGGGGTCGGGGCAAAGAGATAGTGAGAGATTAACTGAGTCCCAGATAGGGAGTCAACTAGTCAGCAGGTGGTCATCTGGAGCTTGGGGGCCAGCCGGGAGTTATCAGAGGTCCGGAACAGAGTGCCAGCTTTAACTGCTATTTACATTTTAACTTCTATTACATCCCCCCCTTTGATGCTAGACTGAGACTTCCTCAGTCATAGCATCACCAGGCCTGGGCTGGAGCCTATGGATATTTTTTCGACTATCTTACTCTTATTAATATAAAAGTAACACTGTTTTTGTAGAAATAGGCAAGTTCCTCCTTTTTCTTTGGTGAGCAGGTCCAATGCCCGCCGGTTTTGCAAAGTCACCGGGGCCAAGAAGGTTATCTGCCTCTGGAGCAAGGCTAAGGAGAGGGCTGTGGCATCTAAGGCTTTTTCTGACTCTTCCCTAAGTTGTCAGTTGGTCTGGATGCTATGGGCCAACCCTGCGCCCCCAACCCCAGCTCCTATGAGGGAGGTTGTAAAGGACAGCCCTACTAATACAGGCAAGAGGACCGCTCTCCTTTCCCTTTGGCTGGTGAGGAGAGAGTGCAACTCTTCCTCCTGATATTGCATCAGCTGCAGGGTTAAGATTGTCGGGTAACACAGGGTGGGAGTCACTGGTCAGACGGTGCAGTACAAGGTCCCGTTGCACCAGAAGAAAGTCCCAGCTGGGCTGGTGAGTCCTCCAGGGCTGATCAGGATGGTGAGGTTGCAGGTCTTCTCAGGTCCGTAGCATACTGGAGGGTTTTGGATTCATTCTGAAAGAGAGACACACTTGGGAGAGAAAAGGAGACAGGGTTAGCAATAACGTTCAGGGGAGTTGGGATAGGAACTGCCATTATGGGAGGCCATTCCAGGGAGGCACAGAGGGAAACAAATGTTGACATTTTCAGAGGCAGTCAGGTTGAGCAGGCGGGCTCCACCTTGTAGGAGGGTGAGCCAAGAGAAGGGTCCGGTCTGGGTGGAGTAGCCCAGGTCAGAAGCCAGAGATTCTTCCCAACTTTGAATTGAGCTGGTGAAGTTATAAATCCCAACCGACTTGGGGTCTTTGGGCATATAAGCTTTGAAGATGAATATATCCCCACTGGTTCAGAATGCCACAGATTTATATAGATTTTTCCTTGGACTCTAGTCTCTCAATCTTTGCTGTCAGGGTCCCATATGGGAATTCTCAGCTGTCCTTGGCTGTGTGGCAGCGACAATATATGTAAGGGTATCCACCATAGACCTCAGGCTTCCAGTCGCAACCCTCGTAGAGAGATTTAAAACGCTGGTCTCTTGTCAGGCACACCGTGGGATTTGTCATTCACCACTCTTCGAGACTTTTAAGACTGGAGGTGGGAATGCTGAGGACTATCAGGCCTCTACATCTGGTTTCGGGGCAAGTCATGATGCCTACAGTGTGCATTATTACATCCCTGCCTTTGGTGTAGGTCTCTGGAGCGGAGAACCTCCATACATAGGGCATCTGTAGGGCTCAGCCTGCCTGCGCCAGGCCCACTATAAATTTAGGAACCAGAGCCCCATGTCTGGAACTTGGTATAGGCCAGGGTAATTGTTTCTGCAGTCTAGGTCAGGTCTGGACACCGGCGCTTGTGACAGCTATTAGGCAAAGCAGATTATACCAGCAAAAGTTAGGACTAAACACAGATACATTATTCCCAAGGCAATTTGTTCCACAGTGCTCCACTTGGGTGGGGTTATGGTCACCAGTCTAACCCCCAGGATTCTGGCAAAGGTGCTAATCAGGAACAGGTACCAGAAGGGACAATGGTCCATTCTTGGGAGGAGTTTCTTCCCCCAGCCAGCAACCTCCAGAGCTTCAGAGCCAGCAGTCCCAAGGTGGGTCTGGTTCCTTCTGCATCGGGGTCTGCGGCTGCCTTGGCTCAGCTGTGGTGGATCCAGGGGGTGACACCTGCAACTTTAAGGGCTGCTGGGGTGGTCAATAGTACTAAGTGGGGACCTGTACAGGTTGGCTGGAGGGGTTCTCTCTTCTAATATTTTACCTATACATATTGTCCTGGCTGAAAGGAGTG
>PVKM010018077.1:0-25370 GCA_004027735.1 Carollia perspicillata
TTTTTAAGTGTATTAAAACTCAGGGCAGACAATATATTTAAAATATGCAATACACCTCTTACAATGATTTTAAGACCAAAGTTCCCTATAAATTATTTACAAAAATATGGTAAAGAACTGAATCAAAACAAAACCAAATAAACCAGCTACTAAACTACACATATGTCCTTAAAATCTTATGGGAGTCAAATATTCCAGTAAAAACAACAGAAGAGATGGAAACACAAGTTTCTTATTATCACACTTCATATGTTATAAAACATAACAGCTAACTTATTTTTGGCAAAATGATTAGGGATTGCAACACTCTGGCTTACACAAACTTACTTGATTGTCAAATGCATCTTAAATGGAGCGTGTCATGCTAACTTCAGGCATGCCGGCACCGTGCCGTCTTAGAGTAGCCTCGAGACACTGAAATTTCAACACTTCAGCAGGGATCGTACCACCAAAATTAACTGGGCCAGGTGCTCAAAGAGGAGTGGGGGGACCTCAACAATGTAGTTAATTGAAACCAGATAAAGCTTTTGGATAGTAAAAAAACCATACAGATGTTCGCCCTCCTCCCCGCGTGACCTTTGTGGACAATTTATTGCCCACGTTATTTTCTAAAATACACCCTTTTAAAGAAAACACAGTCTCACATGTCTCTCTGAAGACTCTATAATCACAGCATGAGTTATGTGTCCACAAACAGACGAGGTTAAGCTCACGTTTTATCTTCCTTTCCCCCTTTCACCACTGTCCCTACAAGGGCAAGAGCACCTGAAAGTAAAGCAATGATTAGCAAGTTCCAACGCTGAAGAAGTTGTAAGAAGCTACACTAACTGTGGGAGGCTTCGCACTTCTTTTCCAACAGACACCGTGCATGCAAGCCGAAAGGGGAGGTGGGTCCGCAACGAATGTGGGGAACAAGGGCTTTCCCAGCTGCTTTAGAGAAACAGTACACTCACGATGGATGTGGAGCAACAAACAAAAACCCCAACTACAGATCTATGATTAAGTGGACAGACTGAAGGACACAGAAACACACATTTTCTTCCCCATGTTTATGCAACAGTGTATTCATCAGGGTTCTCCAGAGAAACAGAAGCAATAGGAGACATATGGAGATTTTACACAGGAACTGGCTCATGCAATTACAGAGGTCACGAAGTCTCACAATATGCCACATGCAAGCTGGGAAGTAGGAAAACCAATGGTAGAAGTCAGTCCAAGGCCAAAGGCTTCAGAACTGGGGGTGCTGGGGGTATATATCCTGGAGTCCGAACACCTGAGAACCCAGAGACCCAAAGCCCTAGGGCAGGAGAAGTAGATGTCCCACCTCAAGAAGTGAGAGAGAAAGAATTCACCCTCCCGTGGCAGTTTTGTTCTGTTTGGGCCCTCAAAGGATTGGTTGGTTCCAGACGGCAATGGTGAGGATGTGTCTTTTCTTCCTCAGTCTACAGACTCAACTGCTAATCTCTTCTGGATAGCCTCACAGACAAACTCAGAAGTCATGTTTTACTGGCTGTCTGGGTGTTCCCTACCCCAGTCAAGTTCATACATAAAATAAGCCATCACAAACAGTAATGCTATTATTATTTCAAATATGCAAGTACTCTTTTAAAAGCATGTTTTTAAAGCTTTTAAAATACCTGGAACAACTAATAATCAAAATTATGTTTCATGTCAGTTTGCTGCATTTTATTTGACAGGACTGCATCACTCCCTGCGCTGGGAAATGAACCCTGTGTGTGTGTCTAAAGGCTCGATTGTAGACCGCACAAGTGAACCCTTCCCTAACTGTACGAGTGGCGGGACAGGCAGCTTCTGACATGGCCCCCAGGGTGCTCGCCTTCTAATATTCATGTGCTGGCAGGGGTGACCAACCTTTTGGTGTCTCTAGGCCACACTGGGAGAAGAAGAGGTGTCTTGGGTCACGTATTAAATACACAAACAGTAACAAAAACACTGATGAGCAAAAAATAAGGTTCTGAGTAAATGTACGACTTTGTGTTGGGCCGCATTCACAGCCATCCTGGGGGGCACGTGGCCCGCAGGCCATGTGCTGGACGCCCCTGCGAGTGTAAGCCGCCCCTCTCCAGTGGGGGCTGGGCCTGGCGATTTGCTTCGGACAGACTACTGTGAAAGTAATGGGGCTGTTGCCTCTGTAATCAGGTCACGGTTGTGACTTCCCTCTTGCCGGCAGACTCTTTCTCTGGCTTTCCGCCCACACTTGCTCTCCTGAAGCAAGTCAGAGAGGCTCACATGTCAGGGAATGGATGGTGGCCTCCCCCAGCCGCCAGTGACGAACCAAGACCCGCAGTGCAACAACCTCCGAGGAACCGAGTCCTGCCAACGACCATGTGAATGAGCTTGCAGCAGACCCTTCTCAAGTCAGATGTTCAGAAGAGACCCTTTGATTAAAGTCTTATGAAAGACCCTGTGGCCAAGGACCTAGCCAAGTTGTGGCCTGATCCCAGACACACAGAAATGGGAGAGACCACATGTGCATTAGTTTACACTGTTGAGTTCTGGGGTGGTTTGTTACACAGCCTAGATAACTGGCACAGTAATTAACCTAATGCCCCAAGCAAGGAGTCCACTGTTGTTTCCATAGTAACAGTTGCTAACACCTGTAGGAAACTTTTAAGTTCTAGGCATCATTTCTAATTTTTATGTAATTCCTAAAAAAAGTCTTCTGAAGAACATATTACTATCCGCATTTTACAGATGAAGAAATGAAGGTACAGAGAGAGCCAATAACTTGTCCAAAGTCACACTGACAAAATATGACAGCAGGAATTTGAACTTAGGTGTTGTGCCTCTCGAGCCAGGGCTCACAGCAGCCGTGCAAACAGAACCACTAAGTCGCAGGGCTTGCCAAGATGGCCACCTCGTAACACAGCACTGCGAGAGTTAGAAGGCACAGAAGAAATTTGAGGCCGTGCAAAATGAAGGAGTCCTTTCCTATCTTGCCTTCAGATGACCAGGTTCAATGGCACACCTTCATGCCTCCACACACCCTGCAGTTACTTAGGGGTAGTTATCACACTGGCGGCCTGGTGTGTCCCCTCCAAGAGCCATCAGACCCTGACCTCAAAGCTGTCTTATTCACTGGGATGTCCTCAAAATGCAGCACAGGGCCTGACATAGAACAAATACTTAATATGTTCGTTGAATGAAGAAATCATTTATGTTGTGAATCGCATCCATTCAGTGGGATATTTCAATAGTATATGTTAATGAAAGTATAAGGTTTTGTTTTGTTTTGTTTTGAAGTCTCTTGCAGTTCACTACCTTCCCTGGGCACTTTACAGAGGTTTTTGTGTCTCCAGTGTCTCTGGCCCATGGTGGCACCTAATAAGTATTTTTGAAAGCGAGAATGAGTGAATGAATCAATGAGTATCTCAAAAAGCCTGCCAAGCTACAGAACTGACAAGATAGCTGTTTGCCTATCAATGATGATGATAAGTTTTCTTCCTTTTAACAGGAAGCACGAATATTTGCAAAATACTCTGCCAATAAGACAGATTCTTATCTAGGTCTTAACTAGTGACTAATCTTAAATATTCTTTTATAAAAGCCAACAAATTACCTATAACTTAAGAATTCCAGATAACGCTAGACTAAAAGACATTCAGTTGGAAAATACCCACCTCCCTCAGCATCATTTTTGAAACATCATGGACATTGCACGAACGTACACTTCCACGGGCCCACAGTCATACAGAGAAAAGGCTAAAGGCAGCTGCCAAGGACCCGCTCTCCATTCAGCTTATCAGTTAAACAGGAGACTCAAGAACAAAGGACAGCTGAGGGGCACCTGTGCGAGTGTACGACCAGGTACCTCCAGTCAGCTGCAGGCATACTTACTGGGATCTCAGGGGCAAGCTTCAAAATCTGAAGACAAATGTAGCAGCCTATTGAATGGCCAATGAGCACCAGTTTGGTTTCCTTGGGCACGTGAGTTCTCAGGAAAGCTATCTTGTGTTCTACTTGACCACTGAGCCCATAGATGTCCTTGATTTCTTGAGCATTTGGATCTAAAACCAAAAATATGTGCATGTTTTTATTCAGTAAGTAAAAGTAATAAATTCACTGGTAAAAATATTTTTAAAAATAACAGTAGTTACCATTTGTTTAAAGCCTACCATGTGCTAGCTACAGTGTTAGGCATTATTTACAATAAATTATATCAACCAGTCCTCACAATAGCCCTGGAAGGGCAGTATTCCTACCTTCATTTTATAGAAGCTCACGGACAGTAGATGATAGAATGATAGTCACACACTTGTTCAGTAAGAGGGGGAGACTCAAACCCAGGTCTCTCTGTCCTCACAGCCCACAAACTGTCAAATATTCCACGAACAACTACTCTAAGCTTGTGCCAACGGTCCTCAAACTTGAACATGCATCCGAACTCTCTGGGGGTTTCTCATGGCCTGCTTGCTGGGCCCCACCACCAGAGTCCCCGACTCAGTGGGTCTGGGTGCAAGCCTGAGGATCTGCATTCTAAGTTTCCAGGAGCCGTTTATGCTGCTGGTCCTAGGACCACACACTGACAACCACTGGTGAGGCTAATTCACCCATGTTAGTAAACAATGACAAAATCCATGACAGCGCTTCATTATTTCAGATAATCTTTCAAGAACTCAAACCAAGAACTTAAGTAGAGATGTTGTAAGCTGTTTCTTTTAATGAGCACAGTCCTGACCTGAAACGTCCCCTCTTCCTTTCTCAAATGAATGGTCTTCTGCATTCTTCAAGACTAAGTAAGACGTTACCTAGCTGATCTCCAAGCAACATAAATGAGCCTCCCTTTGTGGTTAACCAGTGCTCCACTCTTACTACAGCCCTCGACCACACTGGTGCGATGGTCTGTCTACCTCCTCTCTTAGGCTGTGAGCTCCCTGAAGGTGAGGTCCATCTTTTCACCCCTGTGTCCTGTGTGACGAGCACACAGTACATGCTGTCACTGAGTGAAAATATGAACCGACTGGACAGGCTCTGAGGATGCTGCCAGCTCTGCTATTCTATAAGCACAGAAAACTTCGCAGGTTTTCCCTGTGAACATATAGATGGCCCTAAAGACAGAGTGTAATATTTCAGAGTATCACAAGGGGGTCAACTGCTTCCCGGAATTTGGATCGTTGGAATACTAGACTTCTTGCCTCCAACCCCTGCAGGGCACTGACGGAAACGGTAAGAAGCCTCAGGGTGGGTTGTTCAAAAGGTGCCCCAAACTCAGGGGGAAGCGCCGACCTTCAGTTTTATCTGTACCTGCGGTTTCATCTCCTTCAGTGCTCAGCCCTCCTTGTTCGCCTGGAAGACCCCTCCATCCTTCCTATTCTCAACAAGCGTTCTTTCCCCCGGGACGCTGTTGTACTCAAGCAGCCTTCCTTTTGGCTTCCCCAACGCCCGTGCTTACCGGACGGCACTGCCCTGACTTACGCTTATCTCTGTTCCCCTGCGCCTGACAGACCAGTTAGTAGAGGGTTTTCTCCAACTGAATCAGTGAGGATTAGCTCCCTCTTTCCGTGGCACTACCATCTCTCCGGTAAGACGTATTCTGCCCTGAGCCTTCTTCCCAGGCCAGTCTAGAATTCGTTCTCCACTTAACAAGGAAGTTCGACGTACAGCAAAATCAAGAAGAGATATAAATAGAATCTGGAAATCTGACTTTGGTAGGACTCTTGACAACTCCAAATCCAAATGCCTACTTAATATTATTTTTCAGTTTGAGTAGCTTATACCCCCTTACCCTGGGTGTACCTTCTCTGATCACTCCACCCACAAGTGACTGTGATTTTCTGATGCCCCAAACCCAACACCTACAGCATTTGCAACCTGAGTTCTTCATTACTATTTGTCACAGTACACAGCATTTACAAATGGCAGTCTTCCTTTCTTTGGGACGGTGTGGTACAGCACAGAGGTCACGAGCACTGGCGACAAGACAGAGCTGGGTCTGTGTCCCAGCTGAGCACCTCGCTGTGGGGCTTGGGCAAATCCGTCAACCTGCTTCGGTCTCCTCGTATGTATCAGAGACAGGAATTCTAGCTTCCCGGGAATGTCGTTTGCGTAACTTTAAAAGCACACAGTACAGAGCGTCCGGTATAAACCGAGGAGTGAAAAGTCATGCTTCTATCATTTCAGTTCCTGTCATTTAAACCCTCTGTCAAATACATACCAAGACCCTTAACATGGACAGAGCAAAGGGAAAGAAAATGAGCTCAGTGCGGTACACATTTTAAACTTCACCAAAACCAGAAATAAGGCCCTGAAATATCTATTTCAGATGAAATTTAATGATTATAATTTGAACAATTACTCAAGTGAGTATTTCAGAGATAAATTGGGCTTTACCTCTAGAACTGCTCAGATTCCCAAGACAAACACACTACTTGTTAGTGTTTGTGAAGTAATGAGATTAATTGGGGAAGTACTTTCTATAAATAAAAAATCAATGATAGAAAATTTAAATGTGCCATCTGGACACTATTTTACTAGCAAAATCTATGGGTTAAAAGACTATCTATATACTTGACTATATATTTCAATGCCTATTATTATTTTAATATAATTTGAAAAACTTAGGAATCATCAGCTTACTCTCTGTAAAATGCAATAAAAACGACAATTAGTTGTATCAAAATTAGAAGAATGATAATGTGGAAATGATTTATACCAATCTTTCTGTAGGGAAAATGTACTCCAAGTTACAATCAACTCAGTACATGTGGAACTCATTCTGCTTTTGAGCAGAGAACTGTCTGAATTGGTAGATGTTGATCCAATTCACCACAGCTTTATCAACACACGGTCCTGATGTATTGCTGATGATTCCCCTTCAGAACCGGACCCAACTTCTTACACCCATCTCTATGGGACTCACTTCAGAGCTCACTTGCTGATTCTGGAGTATGCTGCAAAAAGTACATCTACTCTATTCCTACGTAGTTTGTAGGGAAATTAAGTAATATCAGTATTTCACATTTACTTTTCATGTAGTTGTTCAAATTGGTTGATGGAGTTACTAAAATTCTGTCAATTTTGGATAGAAATATTATGCACGCTTACAGCTTCAGGACACAGGTAAGTCTGAGAACTACTATTTTTTTCCATTTCACATGAATTAAATTGGCTAGTCTGACAGAAAACAGTGACTAACTGGCCAGTGGTAACATTGAAAGTATAGATGTGAATAGACTATACTCTCCTTGTCTTCAAGGAGTTCACAGTCTAGTAAGAGAACACACACAAAAATAAAAACACAATTATAATACACTAAAGTAAGAAAACCCCAAGCATTTCCTTGAGAAAAGAACAGGGTTTGGGGGATCATAAAAGGTGCTGTGCCTTTCTCTAAGTTTCCCAAGACAAATGCATGCACACTACTCTAAATGCGTAACAGTCTAGGGCGAGACTGGCTGAGAGGCCAAACGCCTCTGGAGCACATGGAATCATGGGCCGGCAGATTTAAAATAAAAGGAGGGCAGAGACTGGCTCTCTGGCTCGCTTCTCCCTCGAGGATGCCTGGATGATCTGCTGGAGTGGAGCTGCCTGCGGTCCCCAAAGGACGGTGTTTTGGATGAGAAGGAACTCCGGGCACAGCCCAGCATCAGGCTGGCCTGGCAGGGGTGGCAGGGCTGTTCTTCTTTGGGTATTCTTTGGGTATCCTTCTTTGGGAGGGGAGACAGGCTCTGAGGCACAGGCCTGCCATTCTTCCAGAATTGCATAGCTTTTGTATCTTATATTGTTTTTTAGTTTATAAACTAACCCTATAGAAATAAGATAATTAAAAATGGGGAATGATAGGGAAACTCAAGAGTTAAAGATTGTAGCCTTAATTGATAGGCTTAAGTGACTAATGAATATGGAAAGCTGTTATTCCAAAACTACAGAGCTTGTGAATAAAGACTCCTGTCCTTTATCACCAAACCTTTGCTTCTGGAATTTTACCTCAAGGGTGGTGGTGGCAGCAGGAGCCCAGTGGCTGTTCGGTGACAGTTTTACATATTTGATTGCAATCGTAATGGCCTATACTTATATATATTTAACCATACACATATGTGTACGTCTACCTACACATTGAATATAAATGTGTAAGTGTCGCTATATATTGTCACACAAGCAATATTTACAAGTTGTCTATGGCCACAGCGCTGGCGAGACTGGAGACCGGCTCCCCACCGGCCTTGTGCTGGACCGAGTCTGTGGACAGCAACTCTGAGTCCCACACCAGAACTTTCTCAACTAGTAAACTCCCCCATCCTGCCCCTAGCACTCCTCCAAGGCAGTAAGTAATAACTTCAATAGTAGCACTTCGCATCTTAAAGAACACTTGGCAAGATGATTATACAGTTTACTCTTCAGGTAAAGTTTTAAAAACACACAAAAAGGTATCATGTTACTCATCATTACATGCATGTAATTTAAAATGTAAAAAGAGACACAAAATTTACTCTAAATTTGTTATAATGGAACTGGAGGTAGGATACAGAAAAGATGGAACATTTTCTGCATTGCTTTATTTCACTTATTAACAAAAATATGTAATTCTGATAAAGTATTAACTGTCAAGAGAGCAGTGAGTAACAGCAGAATCTTGGACTGTTATGTAATTGTTTGTAAGTCCCTACAGTTTAAACAAAGCTCTCAAAGTAAAAGAAAACTCTTCAATTAAGAGTGCGCTGATGCGCTGTTCCCAGCTATCGCACACTGACGTTACCGGGGAACGCTCTCTTCACTTCTGCGTCACTCCCAGTGGAACACCAAAGCTCCGAAGGACTTCGAGCTCATGCTGAACACCAGTGAGGCAGAGGATGAGAACGTCCCCGACTCTTCACGCTTACTTAGCGCACTGTCCAAGGGTCTGCCCTTCACAGCTGCCCCGAGTTTACAGGCTGATGTGCAAGTGCACTCACGGTTCAGCCTCAGCTGTCCCCAGCTCTCGAAGTCTTTTGTAAGCGCCCTGTGTCTCAACACTGGTGTGACTGCTAGCCTTCAACGTACGCCACACAGTGAGGGCATGTGGGTGGGCACTCTATTTAAAACTGCTACCTTACTTAAAAAACAAATGAAGAACTTTGTAAATGCTACATGTCTTACAGAATATTTTTAAACTGTTCTCGAAACAGATGGCGAAAACCAGGGTAATCAAATTATGCTTTCCACTCAGCTAAAACCAATGATCTGGCTGAGACTTTCATCGGGGAACACGTGGGGGTGGGGCGGAGGGCGTGAGAGCGAGAGAGGGACGATACAGCAAGGAGAACAGAATGTCCCAGACTTGGCGAAAGGCATGCAAGTGTGAGGTGTAACGGTGGACACAGCCATGATGTCCGTGACCGTCTATGGTGTTAGCGAGAGGGGCAATGAATAAGGTAGAAGGGAAGGCAGAGACTACGTGGAGGAGGACACTGAGCATCACCAAGGAGTCTGGACCCCACTGTATGAGCAGTGAGAAGTCACCGAAGGGTCCTGAAGGGAGGGGCCGAGGTCTGGTCTGCGTCACAGGCCTTCACAGGGCAGTGCTGCTCTCCCTAGCCCTCCTGTGCTCCCTCCCGGCTTCCCTGAGACTAACGACTGGCTTGATTTTAACTTCTCTCCCTGCTCTGCTCTTCTTTTCCTGACTCTTCCCACCTACTTAGAGACCTCCTTGTTGATTTCTGGTGACTGTGAGCCCCAGACTTGATCCTCTGATTGTCCCTGCCGTGGGCTCAGCTAATCATTCCATTTTACCTCCTCCTCCTCCTGCCAATTACAGTCCTGGCAGGAGAGAAAGCCCTACTGGGTTTTCTCCCTTTCTTTCAGTTATTTTCTGGGTACTGGGATGGGGGTGGTTTTGTGTTTCTTTGGATAAACATGACCCAAATTCATCACTAGTTGAAAGACTGTGTAACGTTTTTAGATAATGTTTTATCAGCTGAAACTAAACCACTATGATTTCCAGCTTTTATGTGATACTTTTTGAACAAATGACTTAAAATAGTTGATAATGAATCTGCCATCAAGGAAGCTGACTCTACAGTAAATCAAAGCCAGAAAGAGTTTATACTTCTAATTCCTCAAATTTTCTTTTCACGCTTTTTTTTGAATCACCCCCTTCTGACATTGGAGAACATCTGTTCTCCCAATTATACTCAATTTATGACTGATAATGTGGTGCAACGAGAATATTATTTCCAACTGTTCATAATTTTAACATGTGCTAATATGAAGCAAAACATACTTTTAACACTTGATGTGTGGTTATAGCTTATGTCCTTTCTCTCAATGATGACATATTCTTCACACCATACTTTGCACGTCCGAAAACCTGTACTTTAGAATAATAATCTTGGATGATGAATAGTGCATCTGTCCTGCCTATCCACAGCAATCCACCATAGCATGCGCCTGCAAACACAGCCTCCAACATGTAAAACAGATGAAAGACCTGTCGGGGGGGAAGGGGGTGCTGGTGAGGCCCAGACCCCTGCCTGCCCTTCTCAGAGCTTCTGGGCTGCTTGCATCACAGGTGGGAAGCCAATAACCCGGAATGCAGCATTCCCATTTCCCTGCAGACCTCTGCTGCTCTCCGCATAATAACCTGGTAGGTTGTCAACAAACCCTTGATGAGGACAATTACCCTTTTATCCCCTTTGGAACCCATAGCCTCCTTTGGCCCTGCAGTGGCCCTGTGGGCTAATGCCTCTAGGTGGCACTGTTCTCATTAAGTAGCAAAGGACCCAGGCTCTAATTACCAAGTTATTAACTCAATAGCACACAAGCAGCCTAAGCAATAAGCTTACTCGAAATAAAGTTATAAATAACAAGATGTCAACGGAAAACAAGAATTAAAGACATTTCCCAGAACCCAGGCACACAACAGGCACTTTCCACTGGAATTCCTCACCAGTGTTTCCTGGTGGAGGTCCACGGCAGGGGTTCTCAACATGTGGCCCCAGGACCAGCAGCACCCACAGTCCCTGGGAACGTGTTAGAGATGCACGTTCTCTGGTCCTGCCCCCACATCAACCGAATCCACACCTCAAGGGGGGCAGCATCCAGTAACAGGCGTTGTAATCCATCACCTCCCGGGGACTTGGCCCCTTGCCCAGCTCTGAGAACCCCTAATCCAGGGTTACCCTTCAAGAGTCCATTTTCAACTTTCAAAGTTGCTATTCCCATTCTGCTCGAATGTTTGCTTTATTGAACTTAAGATTTTCTTTGGTCATTCATGAAAAGGTAACTTAAAACAACAAAAACTGTATCTTAAGATATTTCATAGCAGAACAAGTACTTGCTATACATGTTATTCACTTTCAGTCACATATCAATACAATGGTTGTTGAAATAGATATTTTTAATCAAGGCAATAACTGAATATTCAGTTTCATGTCACTACTGCTCTCAAAATCACTCCCTGTTAGGTAATCAATATGGACTTATTTTTCAAATATACCCTAGTCTTTAAGCAAAGCATAGAAGTCTCTTAAGTTGCATTCACACGGGGACACACACACAGGCAAACAGAGAGAAAAAGATATGAAAGAGGCACTTTGAGGTATTTATGCAAGCATTTGCAATGAGTTGCATTGTTTCAGCTATGCTCCATTTACCCTGTCCCCCTGACGAGTCACAGCAGGAAAAGGGTCACAGACTAGGGTATAACCTGTGACCATGGCAGGTCTAATCCAAGAACTGGCGCACAGAGACCTACCCTTGAAAACCTGGTCTCGTTAGCACTCTGTGCTAACCAGCTGGGAGCACCTACCCACAGCACCGGAGCACTCACTGGACCAAATATTAAAAGCTGGCTTCTTGTCAAGGTTTGGCCACACTTGCTGGCAGAGATCATATATCTCTGCATATGGCCTTATTTTCCTGTAGGACCTTAACTTTCTTTCCTTGAAAAATAAGGGTTCAAGGTGGGATTTGATGTAGATACTTTTAAGTCTAAGATTCTATAATTCTTTTTTCTTTAAAACTTTTTTCAATAGCAGGAACTTTCCAACACACAAAAAGTACAAAGAACAGCATAATAAATCCCTGTACGCCCATTGTCCACTTCGTACAATTATTTTTTTTTCCAGCTTCACTGAGGTATGATTGACAAATAAAAATTGTGTGTATTTAGGTTGAACATGTGATTGTTTTTAAAGGTGGACAATGTAATGATTTAATAAACATTTACACTGTGAAATGATTACCACGATCAAGGTGATTAACACATCCATCACCTCACATCATCTAGTGTAAGTGCCTGACACGAAGCTTCTGATTAAGGAGGCATCCATTTGCAAAGACATCCATCCACTTTGAAGAAGCACGCAGCCAGCTGCAGGGCACAGCGACTGGCAAACGACCCGGCAGAGAACTAGGCCACCCCCACCCACGGCAGTCCCTGCTCTACAAAGTCTTTTGAAACCCACGCCTGTTCTCTTCTTTATTTGCTCCGTAAGTACCCACCCCCCATGGCCTGCAGGGCTGTTTATCACGCAGTCATTCTCTAGAAGTGGGACCAAGAGCTTCCCGAGAGTCAGATCCATGGCTAAGGACCAAGATTTACAGTAACTTTTTCCACATTCCTTTCAGGACAACCCTGAAGATGCAGTGCTTGATCAATAAATATACAGTTGATTACTAGTTGGTAAACAGAGAAGGGAAATCCTAGGCAAATCATTTAATCTGCTCAAAATGTTACAAAAAATTACTTGTAGAAGAATGAAAATGACTCTAAAAACCCTAAAATCACCAAAATGTGGCGTCCTGGGCCTAATGCCACAAGCAGAGGTTCCCACTGGTGTTGTGCAGCGTTTAGCCCCAGCGGACTTTCCCGAAACGTGGACACTCACTCACTATAAAGGAAAGCAGGTGTACATAAGGACATACCATCTGGGGTTGCGAGGATCTTCTTGTCTTTGGGGGCCAAAACTTGCCCGGCATGACTGATAACCCAAACTGGAAAGCGTCTGTTGACTGCAGAGTATAAAGCCTTTGCGAATGGCACATAAAAGGCAGAGAAACCTGGGTTACCTAAGAAAAGAAGCACAGACCTTAGATTAACCAAAGCAATCAACTCATATAAGATGATGTGCAGACAGGAAAAGGTTTTATTTCTCCTTAGCAAATCTAGTAACATTTACACATGCGCCTCAAGTTTAATATCCTTTATAACTTAAGTCTGGGAATGATCGCTTAGAAAATTTCTGCTTCTGCTTTGTTCTCCAACTGTTTCAAATAAATTCTTCCTCCCAGTTCCTCAACTTAATAAATGGAACCGTCAGTCATAAACCTCAAGTCCTAACACCAGGAGTCATTCTTGGCTTCTCATTTTCCACATCCAGTTCACCCACCAGTTCACCAATAAGTCCTGTCAACTATGCATCCAAAACACATTTCAACTTTGTCCACCTCTCTCCACTCTTATTATCACTTCCCACTGGGTGTCCCAAACAGCCTTCTAAACAGGTCTTCATCTTGTCCCTTTGGAGTCCATTCTTCAGAGTACCCAGAGAGGTACCTTCAAACCTCAAGTCCAACCAGAGCAGGACCCTACTTGACCACCTTCCAGTGGCTTCCTGTGGTCACCCAGGTGGTCTAAAATCATTGTACTACTTGTAAGTCCCTTCAAGATCGGACTATGCACAGTGGCCACACTGCATGAAAACAAACGAGCAAAGAATCGTTCACAAAGAGAATTTTAAGGAGGTGACTAAGTATTTCCTTGTCATTTGTCATAAGTATTTATATTGTAAACAGATGTTTAGTTTGATCTTTTGGGGAAAACACCAGCAAGTTATACAAGTGGATTTTTCCGTGTATGTACAGAGGTATTTTTGACATGGGTTTACTACAGAGAAAGAACTGCTAAATAATCTTATTTATTTTTATTATTTTTTAATCCTCTCCTGAGGATATGTTTATTGATTTTAGAGGGAGAAACACTGACTGGCTGCCTTGCATGATCCCTGATCAGGGATCAAACCCACAACCTGGGAGCGTGCCCCGACTAGGGATGGAACCTGCAACTTTTTGGTACACGGGACGCTGCTCCAACCAGCTGAGCCACCTGGTCAGGGCTACAAATAATCGTTTTTAAAAGAGTCACTCTGATACATCTTTAGGGGGAAAAGGCAGTGAAATGGAGTTTTCATGTCAGGATCATCATTTGTATGTCTTCACAGACACTAGTTCATTTCCACCAGTATCTACTCCTCCAGTCAATTTATCCGTTCTTCATCCTATTAGGTTTTCTCCTCTTTGCGCTCATGGGACACGGTTTTGCTGCACTGATATCTTCTGCGTTGTCCATGCCTCTCCGTGTCTCGGACAGTGTAGTGCAGCAAAGTGGATTAGGGCACAGACTCTGGAGCCAGACCGCCTGGGATGGAGTCCTGGCTTTGCCACCTGCTCTTTGACCTTTGGCAAGTTATTTAACCTCTCTGGGCCTTGGTTTCCTTGTCCATAAAATGAGGACAAGAACCACACTACCTCCTGAGAGAACTAAGTGAGTTAATGTACGCCAGGCAGCTAAACTGCTCCGTACCTGCGTGCCGTGTAAACGCTGGCGGCTCAACTTGCTATCACTGTCTAGCCATGATGGGGACAGATGGCAGCCTCACCACCCGTATTGTTATTTCGCTTCTCCTGCATTCGGGCCTGATGACCCTAGTTCTTCCAAATACTTTTTGGGATGGTGCACGTGTCATCTTTGTTAAATAGGCGAAAGCTTCCTCAGATGCACTCACGTGCTCTTTGCTCAGCTGACTGGCCTCCTGCGGCCAGAGGAGGAAGGGAGGAGGGTGTGTCGGGATGGGGGCTGTCCCATCCCTGGTGGGTGTGGACGACATTGTTTCACGTCTTACATTTAAATCTTTGGTAAGTGTGGAATATTTTTTAGTGTAAATTACTAAGTAGCAATCCAACTTCTTTCCAAGCAATTAGCCAGTGTCCCAAGTCCATTATTATGCAATCCATTCTTTCTGCATTGATTTAAAATGTCTTCTGATCTAATACTGAATTCTTTTATTAGCTTGCTAATTCTGATTTCAAATAATTCCACTTATTTTTTTCCTTTTCTCCTCTGCCAGCACCATACTGTCTCAATTAGTACCCTGTGTTTTCAACTGGTGGGGCAAATCACTTCTCTTTATTTATTTTTTCCTAAATAGTCTAGGCTGGCCTCATAAACTTTGGAATGATTTTTACCAGTTTCAATTTTTAAAAATCTCTTTGGAATTCCGATTGAAATTTCATCTCAATTTACATTACTTTCAAAAGACTTGGTATTTTTTTACGTGATTGAGTATAACCTCAGAATGTGTTATGCCTCATAGTCAAATGTTTTATGTTTCTCAGTAAAGTTCTATAGTTTTCTTCATAGGGCCAGAAAATAATAACAGTCAACATTTTTAAGTGCTTATAACTTATCACATGACAGACAGTATGTAAGTGTTTTAGATATATTAACTCTTTTAAAAAATATTTTATTTATTTTTAGAGAGAGGGGAAGGGAAGGAGAAAGAGTGGGAGAGAAACATCAATGTGCGGTTGCCTCTCATGTGTCCCCTACTGGGGACCTGGCCTGCAACCCCGGCATGTGCCCTGACTGGGAATCGAATTGGTGACCCTTTGCTTCGCAGGCCTGTGCTCAATCCACTGAGCTACACTGGCCAGGGCTACATATATTAACTCTTATCTTCACATGAGGTGGTATTATTATTAGTTCCATTTTATGGATGAAGAAACTGAAATATAGAGAGGTTAAGTAGCTTGCCCAAGGTCATGCAGATAATATGTGCTCAAAATGTATCTGACTGCTGAAAGAAAATGTAAAACAAAGTATTAACACTGAGTCTAAAAAACAACATAAATCACCTGGTCTAGGATCTTCTGTGTGCCCTGTCTTAGTTAATCTCATAGCAGCCGTGTCAAGTAGCCACACTATCATCAGGGATAATAAACAGAGAGCCGCTTGCTCAATACTGGGCACATAGTAGGTGGTGAATAAATGGCAGCTATTATTACTATAATTGTTACATTTAAGAAATTTATTGAATACGTTTGACATGTAATGTTCTGTAAGTTTAAAGTACACGGCAGGTTAGAAGTGGTCTAACATTGAGGGGAATCCAAGGTGACAACTACGTAATTTGGATGCAATAGGTACAATGATGGGATATATAAAACCAGTGAGTGCTAGATAATGGAGCTGTTATAAAACATTTTTTTCTCCTTAAATCTGGGTGAAAAAGAAAGAAAATTTTATCCTTCATGGCAGTATGGATGGACTGGGAGAGCATTATGCTAAGTGAAATAAGCCAGTCAGAGAAAGACAAATACCATATGATTCCACTCATATGTGGAATCTAATGAGCAAACTGAATTAACAAGGAAAATGGGGACAGACTCATAGATGGAGAGCGGGATGACAGCTAAGGTTGGGGGGAGGTGAGGGGGTGGAGGGACTGAGCAAAAAGGAAAAAGGACTCATGGACCTGAATAATAGTGTGGTGATTGTAGGGAGGGTAGGGGAGGAGAGAGGATATAAGTGGACTAAATGTTAATGGAAAAAATACAGTAAAGATTAATTTTTTTTAAAAAGCCTGAGTTCTTTCCCTTAATAACTACAAGATCCCAAGCAAATCCTTTAAACTTTCTGATTCACTACTTTATCATCGTCAAGCAAATGATAATGCCAACTACTCCATGTTCATTTATTCTAGTCAGTACTATAGCTTCTTTTGCACATTTTTTTAGTTAGCAATTATTTATTGACCACTTCCTATGTGGACAGCACTGTTAAGCACAAGACAGAGAAGGGCCTCTTTGTAATTTATACTCTAGTGGGAGAATATATACACATAACTAAATAAGTAAATAAGTTAATTCCACAATGTAACAACTCCTATGAAGGAAACAGGATCACACAATAGAGAAGGGAAGAGATTAGGGTAGCCTGAGAAGAATGTTTGAGAAGCTGGCTTTTAGCTAAGCCCCCAAAGATGAGAAGAAATCAGCCCTGTAAGGATCTGCGAGAAAAGCAAACTAGGATGGGAGAAGAACAGGCGCAAAGGTCCTTAACCAATAAAGAGCTTGGCTTTTGAAGCAACATAGTCCACGTGGCCAGTAACAAGATCCCACTTACAACAGAAGTGGGCAACGTACTGTAAAAACGTTTAACTGTCATTGCACACTTCATCACTTAGGTGTTATGGCTTATGTTACTCTTCATGAACCACAAACAAAACTTCCTGGCTAGGAAACAGCACAGAGGCTGCGGGGATCATCTCTAGATCTCAACTGTCAATAAACTCATAACTGTTCAACAGTGCAGTTGTACACTTAATGCCTTCCCGTTAACCTTGCAGGGGCCAAACACTTCCGCCTATCGAGTTAATGGGGCACAGCATCTGCACAGAAGGTTGTCACATGGGCAGAATTTGGGCTTGTCCTTGGAGGCTTCCGCTCCATCTCCAATCAGTGTGCTCCCAAGACAAGCCGTGTCACATGGTTCTATCACCCCCCACACGACCATCTGAGAATTGTAATGATCCGACACAGCCTCCAGTGAGTTCTCAAATCACCATCCTCTGCTCGTTTTGGCACTTAAAGAAAGTCCAAGGATATTACTACTTATCAGAAATTCTACAGCAAAAGTTCACTGGAAAAGATGAACCTAAATTAAAAGGTCTTCAGTCTGTGGATTCCAACAAATCACTCCTCATTATCATCACTAATTTATAAGTGAGTTAATTTTGCTAGCTGCAAAAGCAAAGTGATTTAAAATGGAATGTTATGTCAGCCTACTAGAGATGGATTAAACGTGATGTCAGTAGTGGTTTGACAATCCTTGAAATACTGTCATCCACAGTACAAAGAGACTAGGCTACAAAATTAAACACACACACACACACACACACACACACACACACACACACACACACACACACAATGAGCAATACCAGCCTGTAGCTCTTATGTACGCCAAGGAAAAGGGCCAAGGGCAGCTATGAGAATAGAAAGGCAAACATAAAAGAACACTAGGACACTAAATGTGACCTGAAAATGTCAAAGCACTATCAAATAATGACAGTATAAAACAAGTGTTTTAAGCTTCCCTTTCGCCGTATCCTAAACCTGGCTCTCCCCTCTGAGGGGCCCTCTTCCTTTCCAGCCCCTGCAGTGGGGACCTCATTATTCTCTAACACCGCACGCACCTCAAGGAGAGCAAAGGCTTTTGCAACACAGTGCTCCTAGCACCTAGGAAAACGACCGAGGGAGGAATGCCTCTGAGTGGGGAGCAGAGAGAGCTGCCTGCTCCTCCTGCTCGTTGATCTTACTGTAACAACCCCTCCTCCTCCTCCTCTAAGACTGAAGTCATCTACTGCCATCTGTCAACTTTTTAGTCATCCTCACACATTCCCTGAAAACCCTGACTCTTAACTGACAGTTTCACTTGCCATTCCAGCACTAAGGTGATTTCAAAATCTGGGTGGACCGACTGAGCCAACACCTTTGTCCCATAATTCAAACAACTCCGCAAGGCAAACCCTCGACCAGGGGTGTGCCTATCAGTCCCCGTCAGGCTGGTTAAACACAGATTGCCCCACCTCCAGGGTTTCTGGTTTAGAAGGTCTGGGATGGGGCCCAACGACGGGCATTTCTAACAAGTTTGCAGATGGTACTGCTGGTCCTGACACCGAGTTTAGGAACCGCAGGCCTCGATCTTTTCATTACCCGGAAATGGTGACCATTCAAAGCATCCCAACTCAGACGGCTCTTCAGCCTAACCTTCTTCCCTTTTGGACCTCACCCTCGATATACCTGCTATTTGATCACGGTGCTGCTCAAAATCTATCTACGCATTTTTGGTCGATAATTCCTTTCATCCTGCATATCCGCTATTCTCAATGCTGACCACTTTCCTCAAAGCCCCATCCACCCTCTGCCATCCCTAATGTCAGCAGCTCACCTCCACTCTTGGCTAACAGAGACCACAGGGGTTGTTGGGAGGCAGGAACTGCTCCGAAGACCCCCGGCCCCCCCCTCCTTTCAGCGAACAACTTCACCTCCTTCATGCTGGCCTCAGGGGCAGACCCTTCTCCAGTCCAGGGTGATGCTTCCACTTATTTTCTCACTCCTGTGTTTGGCTATGGCCTCCAAATCTCTGCTCTATCAAACAGTACCTGTCATGCCTTCAACTGCAAACTCTCCCTCACTCTTGGCAGAGCCTATGCATGTTTAATTCCAACAGATGCCAACAGAGCTGCTCCCCGAAGAAGACTGTTACATCATGGCAGAAGACTGGACATTTATTTCCAGAAGGGGTGAAACTGAGGAGAGAGGCGGGCTCATGGGGTCGGGACCCTCAGCCCAGCAGAGGACAGAAGCACTAGGCTGCGAGGACGTCAGACGAGGTGCTGCTGAACACCGAGACTCCCAACCTCCTCTCCCTGCTCAGCACGGCCGGCAGCTCACTGGCTCTCCCCACTCCTCGGCCAGGATCCTGGAAGGCTTCTTCCCGGGAAACCGAACAATCCAAGAAGCAGCTACAGATAGTGAAAGCTGGGAATTCTCCAATGAAATGCTGGGGCCCTACCCAGTCACCCCAGGCTGAGCCACCCTAGGTGACCAACTATCTTGTTTTGACCAGGACTAGTATGGTTTTAGTGCCAAAGTCACATGTCCTGCCTGGAAAGCCTGTCAGACCAGGATGGCGGGTCAATTTGGGCACACCTGCTGACAAGCCCCGCCTGTAAACACAGAGCTCCTTTCCATTTTTTGTGTGTCTGTCTATTAAAAATGAAAGGGCAGTCAAGGATCACCAAGCTTCTAGAGAAAAACAAACAGTAATGCAAACAGAAAAAGTGACACAGAAAAACTCTAACAAATGCAAGAAGCCAAAGAAAATGAGAGGGTACCCACAAAATAGGAGACTATAAAAAAAAGAGAATGGAAATCTTGGAATGAAAGTATATGAATTTCTAGTTTAAGGGGTCCACCAAAACCCAAATGTAATGTATGAGAAAAAAAACCGTATCAAGGTCTTTCACTGAAAAATGTCAGAATTTTAGAACAAAGAAAAGATCCAAAAATTTTTTTTGGATGGGGGAGCTTCACATACAAAAGATCAAAAATCAGAATGATATCAAGACTTCTCAAAAGCAGCTCTGAATCCTAAAAAACAATAAAAATGCCCTTCAAGTTTTAAGGAAATATTATCTCCAACTTAGAAGTTAAGATATTTTTTGACATGCTAGATCTTTAAAAGATTACTTCCCGTGCACCTCTTCTCAGGAAGCTACTCGGGATGTGCTCCACCCAAAATAAGGGAATAAACCAAGACAGAAAATATGGGGCCAGGAAACAGGGAATTCAACCCAGAGAAAAGTGGAAGAAACCCCCAGTGTCCTGTGCCGCAGCCTGGGAGAGCCATCGGTCCAGACGGGGCCAGAGACCAGAGAGTTCTAGGAGACAGTGCGCCACAAAAATGCAAAAACTGACAGATTATTCAAGGGCATTGAAAATATTTGTTTTCACTTCTAGAGAATAGTTTTAGGATAAATTAATGATAAAAAACATAGACGACTAAGCAAATGAAAGAGACAATCGTTAGCCCAGAGAAAACAAAAATGTTCAAGGAAAGAAGGTAATCGTGATCACCCACAGACTGAGCTGTGAGTGATACAGTCTAACGTAATAAAACATAATATGCTGTAATACATATTTACAATTCCACTTTTAATCTTTAAGGCTGATACATACGTTCAACTTACTTACAACTCAGAAAGTGCTATGAACGCCCAGTCAAGCATCTACCCCTAACATTCTCTTAACAATGATCTAACACAAGTCACAAACGACCCAGCTGCCAAGTCCCAGAACAAGTCAACATTCTACTTACAATCATCTTGAAATGAGACAAAGAAGTTATTTAGAAAACTTTGAAAAAATATTTGATAACATTCTAATTATTCTAAAAATTTAAAAAAATTACAAAATTACAAAATTATATGTATGGTATACTTACAATTGATATATATGTATACACATACATACATATATATTAAATAACATAATATATAAAAATGCATAGAAAAAAAAGCCCAGCCACCCAACTGCTAAGAGTGGTTGTTATCAATGGTTTGAGTGATTTTTTCCCTTCCATAAGGCTCTTCATATTTACCAAGTTCTCTCTGAAATCAGAAACAGTTGTAAGCACCTGTACAATCTCCTCATCCAGACTTCTACGCTTACCAGTAATAATGAAAATAAGCAGCTTCGGCCTGTTGGCACTCGAGTCATTAAAGAGGTCAGTCCAGGGCCCACATTTTAGAACCTGGGTTTCAACTCCGCAACATAAAATGAATTCCTCATGCACAGGAACTTCTTCCTTGACTTCTGAGTCCATTTCTAAATAAAGGAAGAAAAACAACATCAAGAGTCACTAAAATATAAAACCTTGAGCCAAGGACAATACTCAAGATAAAAATGGCAAATTTCAACAGAGTTAGAAGGAATGCCCCGAGGACATATGGGAGACAGGTGACCATTCAGCTGTTATGCATTACAGGATTGCGAAACCACCAACACACGAGTAACCACAAGACTAGGAAGAAACGGTCCTAGTGACTTGGTGAAATAAGACTACAGAGGAGTAGGATCCACATAGGAGTGTGATCATATGGTATTTGTCTTTCTCTGACTGGCTTACTTCACTAAGCATAATGTCCTCCAGGCCCATCCACACTGTCGCAAAGGGTAAGAGCTCTTTCTTTTTAACGACCGAATAGTATTCCTTTGTGTAAATGTACCACAGCTTTTTTTATCCACCCAGTTACTAATGGACTTCAGTTGCTTCCAAATCTTGGCTGTTGTATTCAGCAAATAGTGCTGCTGTGAACACAGGGGTGCACGTATTCTTTCAAATTAGTGTTTTGGGTTTCTTCACAGAAATGACCAGAAGTGGAATTGCTGGGTCAGAAGACAGGTCCATTTTTAAAAAATGAGCTTAGGCCCTGTGCAGTCCTGCTAGAGGCTGACAACCGCACCCAGTGTCCCTCGAAATCTGCCTGGCCTCTGCCTGCCTCTGCATCTCTGGCCTCTTCCCACGAAGCCACTCTGCCCTGGGAGCCCACCTGGAACAAGCCCCCTAACATGTGGAAGTGGGGCTGGCTGGAAGGGTGTGTGTGACTGCCGATCCCACTGGCCCGCTGACTTGGGGTACTGCCCTGCAGCTCTCCCAGATTTGGAACCTGCTCCTTCTTCTGGCTTTTGCAATCCATTCAAGGATTTCAAGGATCCATTCTGCTTCTTGGAAATAATATTCTTCTACCTTAACCCCTGAAGCTCCACTTTTGAGGAACTGGGATTTACCACCAACAAAATAATGAAAACCAACATGCATTCAGAGCTAACTTTTTGCCAAGTGCTTGCCATTTTGGACATATTTAATCCTCACTATCATTTTATGTTGTTGGTACTTTCATTTTCCTCATTTTTCAGATGGAAGACCTGAGCCTGAAGAGTTCAAGCAACTTGTGCTGGGTGACTCTGGCAAATATTGTTAGTTTTCCACATCCAATACCAACCATAAATCTCCACTCTAATGTTCTTTCCCTTCTCTGAAAACTAAGACCTTCTGGGAAGCCACTAGCACCCTGCTTAGTTCACAAGTAAGTATATCCCTATGTGGAAGTTCTTAAGGCCCCCGGGGCAGCTGTAACCAATGAGGCCGCACACAGCGCATAAATGGTTATTTCCCATCCGTAAGCAGGGCAGTTCTGGAAGGCAACTTCTAGCCTTTCAAGTTCCCAGAGGAATCAAGCCACTCTTGCCACAGCAATGACCTTGATCCTACACCCAGAAGGCAGCAGAAAAGGGGACATGAGGAAAACAGCACCACCAACAAAAACTGATAAAGAACATCTATGAAACACTTTTAGATCACATTATTCTTAATGATGAAATACTGAATGACCTCCCTGTACATTTGGGGAAAAGGAAGGCCATCCCCCTTCACCCTTTCTAGACAGCATTATACTGGAAGTCCCAGCTGTTGAAATAAGGCAATTACAAGTAAGAAAAATCATAAAAATGAAGCAGGAAGAAATACAACTGTCTCCATCTGTAGGCAAATGTTCATGCAGAGAATTCTATGAAATCTACAAAACATATACTATAACTAATTTATTAAGACTGGGGTAAAAACTTAATACAAACAATTTTACATTTATATAATAGCAGCAAACAATGGGAAGATTAAAACAGAAAAGCACATTTATAATAGGCCAAAACCCATACATATTTAGGAATAAATTTATCAAAAGCTATGCAACATTCTTCACTAAAAATGATTGAACGTTGATGAGAGAAATGAAAAACACATGAATAATGGAGTGAGCTAATACCATGTTTACGGACCGGAAGACTCAATTGCATTATGGGGCTAACTCTTCAAAAACTGATGTATAGATTCAATGCAACATGGATAAGAAGTGTAAGGACTTTTTATATGAACAGAGAAGTTGGTCACATGTGGCTATGAATATCAGCTAGAATAGTGAAAAGTAATTTTTAAAAACAAAAAACCTGGCAGATTAGCACTACATGACTTCAAGACTTACCATAAAACCAAAGTAGCCATGACAGTATGGTATTGGTGAAATGACAGACACAAAGATCAAAGAAAGGAAAAAGACAGTTCAGAAACAGATCCACATATGTATTGGATATATGCACATCCATATATATTTCTATATATACATGCCAATTTATTTTGGATGGATGTTAAATGCAATTCAAGAGTTTTCAGCATATATTACCTGAAAACCTTCATACTATATGAAAATAAGGAACAATAATCCTTATTCATACCATGCAGAAAAATTAACCCAAATCTATCACAGATATGAATGCAGAAGACAAAACTATAACATTTTTATGGTTAAATATGTGAGGAAATATTTGTAAGTTTAGATTAGGCAAAAGGTTTTTAGATAGGACAGAGACTCACAAAAATAACATATAAAAATGACATACTGGACTTCAAAACTGAAAACATTTGCTCTTCAAACAAACAAGACATCTAGACACTGGAAAGGAGAACATGTTACATCAGAAAATACATAATCATGACAAAAGGTTGTATATGGAATATATAAAGAATTCCTAGAACTAAATAAAAAAAGGCAGCCTAATTTTTTAAATCAGAGAAAGCGCTGAATATGTACTTGAAAAAGGAGATCTACATATTACTAATCAGCAGCTAAGAAGCTGTTTAACACCATGAATCATCAGGGAAATACAAACTAAAATAACAAAGAATACCATCATAAAACCATTAAAACAGCTAAAGTTAAAAAACAACACCAAGAGACACAAGCAAAGGATCCAAGATGGTGATGGATGGAGTAAGTGGATGTCACACTTACTTCCTCCCAGGAGCACACTGGAATTACAGCTAACATATAGAGCAATCTACCTGGAAAACCAACTGAAGACTAACTGAACAGAAGTCTCATAACCAAGGATTTATAGAAGAAGCTACATCAAGACTGGTAGGAAGGACAGAGACATGAAAAGGGCGGGCCTTACCCCCGTGGGTGGTGGCTGAGTTCTGAAAGAATATATCAGCTGCAATTCCTGTCAAGATACCAATGGTGTATTTCAGAGAACTAGAACAAGTATTCCAAAAATTTACATGGAATGTGGTAGAGCCAGCATTTGAACCCGGGTGTCATGTTCTTTGTTTAAAAAACAATTCCATTTATGGAAAGACGCTCAATATCGCTAGCCATCAGAGAGATGCAAATTAAAACCACAGTGAGATACCACTTTACACCGGTCAGAATGGCCATCATAAACAAAGCAACAAAGAACAGGTGTTGGAGAGGATGTGGAGAAAAGGGAACCCTAGTGCATTGTTGGTGGGATTGCAGACCGGTACAACCACTATGGAAAACAGTATGGAATTTTTCTAAGAAAACTAAAAATGGAACTGCCTTTTGACCCAGCAATTCCACTGCTAGGATTATACCCTAAGAACCCTGAAACACCAATCCAAAAGAACCTATGCACCCCAACGTTCATAGCAGCACAATTTACAACAGCCAAGTGCTGGAAGCAACCTAGGTGCCCATCAGTAAATGAATGGATCAAAAAACTATAGTATATTTGCACAATGGAATTCTATGCAGCAGAAAGAAAGAAGGAGCCCCTACCCTATGTGACAGCATGGATGGAACTGGAAAGCATTATGCTAAGTGAGATAAGCCAAGTGGTGAAAGACAAATACCATTTGATCTCACCTTTAACAGGAACCTAAACAACAAAACAAACAAACAAGCAAAATATAACCAAAGACACTGAAATAGAGAACAGGCTGACAGTGT
>PVKM010018078.1:0-25346 GCA_004027735.1 Carollia perspicillata
GTGTAGTTGTTTTGAGGATTAAATGAGATAATGTGTAAAGTATCTGACAAGGATTAGACATATGCTCTCATTTCCTCAATAAATTTTTATTAAGAGCTTGTCATGTGATAAACATTATGCTAAACACTTGATAGATAGTGATTATTATTAATGTGGGAGATGAAACTAATAAATGAGGACAGCCCAGTAAAACAGGATGAGACAGTGGTCTTGTGAGTGGTTTCCTGGCGAGATGCAGGTAGGCAGCCAGCAAGTGCCAGAGTCCTCATACATCCACACACCCCCTGCAGCTGCGTTGCTCCAGTTCTGTGGGCTGCAGTGAGCTCTGCTTTCCAGCAGGGGACATCCACCGCTCAGAGAAGGGAAACCGGGCCAGCTCAGCTTTAGGGATGATGAATGAAAATCATAAAGCACAGAGACACAGCCTGAGATTGGCCCGTTAGGCTACTCATCCCATAAAGACAAAAAGTTCTGAAAGGATTGACTCCTACACTCCTCTTGAGCACTGAGTTAATTGGGAATGTCAGTAAATTTCAACTTCTCTTAATCCTTTATTTACAAGCTGAGGCTTAGAGAAAGAGTTTTGTTTATGCTAACAGAGCATAATTCCCTTTTGCTCAGGGCAGATCAAAAAAGCCAGCTCTTAGTGACTAATAGCTCACACACAGTCATCCTGGGAAGACAGGTCCCAAGAAGCAAAGTACTACAGGGCTTGGGATGTGTATTGGTTAATGTCTGGACCCTGGAAGTTATTTATGATCTGCCAGAGAGCCAGAGAGGTGATGATTAGAAGAAGGTAACTGTCTTGGGACAGTGAGTGTGCTGATAAATACTTAATGGCCAGACCTCTGGGAAAAAAAGGTATGCATGTGCATATAGATAGATAAGTATTTTATACATTTTACTGATATATAAGGTGTGTAGCACATAACTTACATATTAAATAATTTTTATTATAAATTTTATATAGTCCATTGATTCTCACAGAATACTTTAGTTGATTTCTTAATGCTTTTTTCCACAGCCAACCTATTTTTGAAATTCAATCACAATTTGACAAAATCAGACTGCAAATAAATGCTTGATTACTCTCTGGTTCAGTGAAGAAGTCACCCACCTCATTGATGAACAAGCACACTGTTAACATACATATTGGTTGACATTTTCATTTATGTTAAGAGAACAGAAATGCAACAAAGACATAAACTTCATTTTGTTTATTAGTGGCATGAGCTAAATCTTTGCCAAATCCTCTAATAGTATTTGAATACTGAAAACTATCTCCTGACTAATTTGCATTGCTCACAATATAATAGATATAGCGCACTCTTGAATTTAATCTACCTTATTAATTTACTAATTAGAGTCTAGAAAAATTAACAAAACAATAAATCAAGCTTCAGTGTATAGCATTTACCAATTTCCATGGTGTAAATGCACCCACCATGGATTATTTTAAGCTATCAAAGTAATGCCACTAGACATGGAGTTGGGAAAAATTGCCACTAGTACACCATTATATAGTGTGTCTGCCACAAGTTGTAATAGGCACACATAACCTTGAGTGCACAGATGGTAATAAAATATGTGAAAATAATTAGGAAGTGATGAGTTGTAAATGTTTACTTTTGTACTCATAATGCAGAGAATAAAGTATGTTTTCTATAATCTTGTTTTTTAAAATGAGCCTACTTTGTATAGTATTGAGTGTATACTAACACTGAATACATAATAATCAAAATTATATTGTGGAGGGGAAAAAAAGACCCAGAGAAGCATTTTGAAAAATACTAGCTCTAAAATGTTTTCTTTAGAAATATTGAGCCCTTATAGGGGAGCCACCATGTTATAAGTTTTACATGGATTAAATCATATAATCCTTATAATAATTATAAAGTATGTGCGTGATTATTTCTCCAAGATGAGAATCTCTAACAGATAAGAACTAAGGTTCAGAGATGTGAAGTGACTTGCTCAGGTTCACCTAGCTAGCAAATGGTAGGGCTGGAATAAGAAAGCAGTCTGCGTCTTTAAGGATTGTGCGATAGCAGTAACAAAGTGTTAGCTGGGGAAGAAAAAAAATTGGTCTAGGTGAAGCCTGAACTAAAAGTGAAATCTAGCCTTGCCTATGCTGTGTGAATTACAGCAAATAATTCCAATTCTGTAAAATTGCTACATAGCATTCCATTTGGAATCTGGGACACTATAGACAGAATGATTTACAAAAGAAGATGGTGCTATCTGGCTTTGCCAAAATCTGGCTTCCAGAAATAACACATTTGGAATCAACCACTGTGTCCAGTTCTTACTTACCCTGCCTCCCACCCCCACCCTTCATCCTTGAACTTTTCATCCCAGGGGAAGATCTCAAATTAGAACAAAAGTACAAAGAGGCCAAATTCTTCGTTGTTCAATTTAAAGATCTATGGCCAAGGTGTAAGATCAAGAAATCTTGTCCATTTCACTGACTCTATGAAGCTTCCACAATGAGGGAAACACAGGGGCAGAAGTGGAGTCTGCCAAGGGAGAATGCTGAGTCTTTGGCAGTGATATCCTGTGAGTGCCAGTGCCGGGGAGCAGCACAAAGCCATGTCAGGGCTTTCTGGGACAGCCCTTTTTGTTTGAGAACATATTGTGCATCCGTTAGAAGATCATTGATTGTTCTTTTCACTGTGATTTGATATAGATAGCCTACTTGCAATGTCTATCTAGATCATAGCTCATTGTTTGGTAGCATGTCAAACTTCCAGGCTGTCCTTCCTGGGAGATGCAACCTTCTCTACGCATTCTCAATGATCTACAGCATTTGTAAGCCTCTGGGGTCCTGTGTGGTGTCCTAAACATAGCAGGACGACCCTTTGCAGGGTCAAGTAGGACTAGACAGGAGCTCTGTTAGGAGCCTTGGTGTTGGTGGGACTCACTGCCCACACCTCCCGCCCGGCCTCACGCCCACCTTTTATTTAGCACTCCATTCATGATATCATATGTGTCACTTCAAACGTCTATGATCCCATGAGCACTTGCACGTATTTCTATCACAGCACTTCTTACTGTTTGTGCTTTGCTTCCCAATAGACTGTGGACTACTTCAGAAAACTATCCATGTCTCACTGCAGGTTGTATTTGTAGGACTTGGCACAGTCACTGGAATGAAGAGATGCTAAAAAAAATCTGTATAGAATAAATGAACTTTATATGATGGAAATTATTAATAGTATACATTTAACAAATGAAGAAGTTGAGCCTAGAAAAGATGTGAGTTGCTATAGAATGGTTAAAGTTAAAAAATGTCCAATTTTCTCATAACAGTACTTATGTTTTTATATTATGTTAACTTGAGGTTGGTTAAATTGCTCTAATTAATATTCTTATTTTTACTTCACAAGTTTGTTAACACTAAACTATGACAGGGTTATTATTTTTATGAAAAATAGTTGACATACAATATTATATTAACTTCAGGTATACAGCACAATGATGTCAACCTTTATATACCTTATGTGGGATCCCCACAAAAGTCTAGTAACCATCTGTCACAGCACGAAGTTACTACAATATATTGACTATATTCCCTGTGCTGTACATTACATCCCTGTGACGTATTTATTTTATAACTGGAAATGTGTACTTCTTGTTTCCCTTTACCTTTTTCACTTACTCATCTATGCCCATCCCCGGGGGCAGCCATCAGTTAATTGTCTGTATCTGAATCAATTTCTGTATTGTTTTGGTCTTGATTTGTTTTGCTTTTTAGATTCCACATATAAGTGAGATCATACAGCATTTGATTTTCTCTGTCTGACTTATTTCACTTAGCATAATACCCTTTAGATCCATCCATGCTGTTGCAAATGGCAAGCTTTTATTGTTTTTTTTATTGCTAAGTAATATTATATTGTATTATATACTGCATAAGAACTCGTACAACTCCACATCAAAAAACAAATAAACAGACCATCTGATTTAAAAATGGGCAGAAGATCTAAACAGACATTCCTCCAAAGACATACAGATGGCCAGCAGACAAATGAGAAGATGCTCAACATCACTAATCATCAGGGAAATGCAAATCAACACCACAATGAGATATCACCTCACACCTGTCAGAATGGCTATTATGACAAGATTGTTTTTATAATGTTTAGGCTGAACCCCAGAATTTTCAGACAAGAATTCTGGAAACCAGATGGAGAAAGCTACTCAGTGAAAAGGGATAAAAAGATTTGAACAGAATTTTCATCCTTCTGCCAAAAGCATGTATGGGTTGTTTGAGGATAAGTGGAGGTGGGGGTCAGCAGGCAGGGCTTGTGCACACATACACGTGTGTGTGTGTGTGTGTGTGTGTCTGAAGTTATTAGAGAAAGAAAGCATAGGGTGTGGTGGTTGGTGCTTCCGTTTTTCTAACCCTGTGAAAAAATATTTCAATTAAGATAAAATGTTTTGGTTATAGGCCTTGATGCTCAACAAACAGTCCAATCCATTTCAATTTTAATTATTTCATGTCTATTGTGAATCTAGGTTCATGTTCCTAGATCTGAAGATGAACTTGAGCGTTCATTTACCTTGTCTTTGTTTCTAAGGAGGCTGATATTTAAATTCTTTTGGACAGAGGAAAACAACTATTATGTGATAGTACTTCCCAAAATCATTCCATGGTTTCCCAAACTTTCTTGCAGCTCAGTATGTATAATCACGCCAGGAGACTGAAGGCCCTGTATAGCAAAACGTAGCATGAAAGAGAAACTGAAATGTGTCTAGTATGTTGAGATACTGCTCCACATCCCAGGGTAGCTCTTTAGTCAGCTCTGTTATGACTTTGACCTAGATGTTCTAGTCTGTGATCCAAAAATTCACATGGATAAAAATGGTAAGAATAAGAGCATTTATTGAGTACGTATTTGATTTTGGCATTATGCTAGCCATTCTACTTTTTATTTAATCTCCATCCCAAGTCTACGAACTAATTACTATTCTCACCATTTTATAGGTGAAGAAACTGAAGTGTAAAGAGATTAAGCCACTTACCCAAAGTCGTACAATAAGTTACAAAGCTGGGCTTTGTCCTCAGCCTTCTCAGGTTGCAGCTCCCCAGTTTCTTATTTCAATTCCATGCTAATCTAGAAAGTCAGACTTCAGACTCTAGACAACGTCAAAGTGCATTGAAGAAGGCATCCACGGGCACTGCAATGGGAAACCTGGAGTTATTATCAGCCTAGCTTACAATATTACAGTGATTATTTGAGTTTTAATTGTCTTACATATGGAAAGTTTAATGATGTATCTTTCATGTCTGAAGGAATAACTGAGAAGGGTGAATGTCTAGGATATAATTTTTCATAACATATAATTTCCTTTTATAATCTAAATTTCAAATGTAGGGTGGGGCAAAGTAGATTCATAGTTGTGCATCCACCAAGCACAGGGTTTATTATTGCATTATTATTCATTAATTATTGTATTATGTCCCATATGAACAACTGTAAACCTACGTTTGCCACACTCTGTATTGAATTTTAGCATTTCTTTTGGTTTCGTTTTAACTAGAATTAGAGAACAGAAGGTGTTCAGGAGCTGTGATCGCTCTGCCTGTAAGCCCCTTCTCTTCAGCTCTGCCCCCTCATTGATACACACACACAGCCCTCTGTCATCCAGCTCCAGGGCCTCCTTCACATACCCTTTGTCTTTACCCAAATATGGAGTTGTAGAATTTCTCAAAGGCAGAAATTTGGTGGGTCATTTGGATGGGGAGAAAAGAATCCCCAGGACAGTGGTCTGGAAAGTAGGATTATGAGGGTAAGGGAAAAACAATTGCTCTCATCAGTAAACTCAGAGGACTTTTGGGGTAGTTCAGATGAGAAAGGAGAACAGAAAGAGAAAAAGGTGCAGAAATTTAAAAGTTCATGTGGGAAAAAAATGGCTAAAGATATGGAGAAAACCAAAGTTTAGAGGCAGAGCTTAAGGTTAAAATGTAGCCATTGAGTAATTCTCAGTGTTGGGTAAGGCTGGAAGACTTTAAATAGAGATTTCTTCTTCTAATTCAAGATGATGGAGCAGGCCAAACATTTGCTTCTATCTGTCTTGACACTTTTCTGACTGAGATCAAAATACAAAAATCCAAGTGGAGCAAACCTGTTACAGCACAGCAGAATGGAACAAGCCATTTTGACAAATTTTTAAAAGGAGAAAACTTGGGAGAAGTTCGGCAAATGCAGCAAATGGAGATGCTGCCGCTGAGAATTTAGTACTTGGGGACCAGTGATGAAGTGAGCAGCTAGACTGGCCAGGTGATCACCAACCATATTTCTGCTTTCTGGCACATTGGAATATTTTCTCTCTCTATTGTGGTTAAATGTGGGTCACTGATTGGGTTCTGACCTGGAGAATATGGGCAGAAGTGATGTCTGCACATCCAGCCTGGACCTGAAGTACCCTGTGCAGTCCTCCATGGGTCCACAGTTTGAGAACAGAAAATTCTCCAGAGGATTCCAGACCCAGTTGTACACTGCAAAGTAATACCCAGATCTCCCAGTTTAAATATCAGTGGGAAATCAAGGGCCAAAAGATAAGAAGAACATGTGACATAAAAAAGGTGAATCAAAATTAGTAATGTGTTAATAACATGTTAAGGTAAATTTGAAGATTACACTCATTTATCATTGATTTAACAAATATCTAGTGCAGCCCTGGCTGGTGTAGCTCAGTGGATTGAGCATGGGCCTGTGGACCAAACGATCACAGTTCAGTTCCCAGTCAGGGCACATGCCTGGGTTGCAGGCCAGTTCCCAGCAGGGGAAACACAAGAGGCAACCATACATTGACATTTCTCTCCCTCTCTCCTTCCCTTACCCTCTAAAGATAAATAAATAAAATCTTAAAACAAAAACAAAAACAAATATTTAGTGCTTACCTACTATGTGTGAGGCTCTTCTAGATGGCGAGGAAACACTGGTGAAAAACAGACAAGATGTCTGTCCTTATGGAGCCTAATTTACAATAGTTCAGGTTTTAAAAAAAGAAACATAAAAAAATCAATAAATATAATCATTTTCTATAGAGGTAAATTCTCTGGAAAAAATCAAAATGGTAATAATACAGAAATCGACTGAAATAGGGGTACTTGTGATCAGGGAAAGCATTACTTTTTAGGCTATTCTTAAGCTAAGAGTTTAATGTCGAGCAGAGGCCAGCCACAGTAGGATCTTAGGACACTGTATTTTGGGGGGGAAGGTCAAATTGTGCAAAGTCCATGGATAAGGAAGAGCTTGGTATAAAAGAATCAGAAAAATATTGCTGTAGTTGGAACGTGATAAAGCAGCATGGGTTTGAAGAAGGTTGTCATTTTTGGACATTCTCTGAAGACGCCAACATATTGTGCATCTCTTTTATTATAGCATGCTCAATAAAATCAGCAGTTGGTCCTTGACTTAGTTTCAGAAAATTTTAAGTCTAAGCTAGGGAAGTGTTCTTAAAAAATCTTAACCCAATTTACAGATGAAGAAACAGAGACTTAGGAAAGGGTAAAAAATTGTGTGTGATCTTTCTGCATGGTAGGAAGAGAATAAGGTAGAATCTTGAAATAGTAATTAAGTCTCCAGTAGACATTTTCCAGCTCTGGTTTCTAAACTTGGCTAACCATAATTTAAAACACCAGATAAATAATCAGATATACAAATCCCAGTCTAGAGAGAAGCTGATTCAAAGCTCTGACATGGAAACCAGGAATCTGTGATTTGAAAAGAGCTCCAGTTCTTCTGATCAGGTATGCTAAACTACCAGGACACAGTGGAGACAGCCATGATCTTGCAATCAGAGAACCTAGATTTTCTTTATTTTTAGGGGTTTTTTTTTTGCTTTATAATTTTTATTTTTATTTTATTGTAATTTTTTTTATTGTTGCTCAAGTACAGTTGTCTTCTCTTTCCCCTCACCACTCCCTCCTGCCCCACCCATTCAACATCCCATCCTTAATCCTACCCCACTTTGGCTTTGTCCATGGGTCCTTTATACATGTTCCTTGACGACCCATCCCCTATTTCCCCCCATTATCCCCTCCCACCTCCCCTCTGGTCACTGTCAATTTGTTCTTTATATCAATGTCACTGGTTACATTTTGCTTGCTTGTTTGTTTTATTGATTACATTCCATTTATAGATGAGATCATATGGTATTTGCCTTTCGCCACCTGGATGCTCAGCATTACTAGCCATCAGAGAGATGCAAATTAAAACCACAATGAGATACCACTTCACAAGGGACAGAATGGCCATCATAACCCAATCAACAAACAGCAAGTGCTATCGAGGTTGCGGAGAAAAGGGGACCCTAGTGCACTGTTGGTGGGAATGCAGACTGGTGCAGCCACTGTGGAAAACAGTATAGAATTCCTCAGAAAACTAAAAATGGAACTGCCTTTTGACATGGCAACTCCACTGCTGGGATTATACCCTAAGAATCCTGAAACACTAATTGAAAAGAACCTACATACCCCAGTGTTTATAGCAGCACAATTTACAATAGCCAAGTGCTGGAAGCAGCCTAGGTGCCCATCAGTAAATGAGTGGATCAAAGAACAGTGGTATATTCACTTAATGCAATACTATGCCACAGAAAGAAAGAATGGGCTCCTACTCTTCATGACGGCATGAATGGATCTGGAGAGTATTATGCTAAGTGAGAACCTAGATTTTCATTCCAACTCCCTGAAGGGCTAAGGATATAACAAAACCTCTCAGCCTGTGTTTCCTCATCTCAATATTAGGGATAATGCCAACCTTGCCTATCTTCTGCTATTGGTATGAGAATCATTCTACCACCTATTATCTCATGATTTTAATAGAGTTCAGTATGTAATAGTTTGATAACTGTGTGAAGAGTTTATACACAGTGTATGCATGTTTTCACTTCGACCCTCACCACCTTTCCTACTGTTTAGATGAACAAAGCCAACTCAGTTCCCAATGTAAACCCTGTTTCTCCTCTCCCCATTTCTTATTCTGTTTCTACCATATTTTATTGCTTCTCTTCACAGACATTATCATCTGTTTAGCTTATTTTTAAATAAAAATCATTCTTCAGAAGGACTCATTTGTCAGTGAAGATACTAATGGAGGTACTGTTCAGGCAGAGAAAAGCAATATGTGGACAATTATTTCACACTATATTAAATGAAGATGCAAAATAAAATCTCAGGTTTATAATTTGACTCTTTAAAAGGAAATTTTGTTTCCCTTAAAGGGAAATAATTTTAGAAGGTGCTGCCTCTACTCTTCTTGCCCTTTTCCAAGTTTCCCTCCAGGATATGTGAAATACTATTTAGGAGCTAAACGTTTCCCTACTGCATCATAGATTCCAGCAAAGCTCCAGGCTGGTAACAGTGGTGCAGAGCAAAATCAGCACAAAGGATGCTGACCAATCTAGTTCTATTATCCAAACAAAGTGAAAAGGGCAAAAAAGTTAACCCAGCTTTAGACTATGTAGGCATCTCAGTCTAAGGTAAATATGACAACCATTTTTATTACCCATGCCAGTCCCAATCAGATGACAGCAGCTGCTTCAGGGCTATTCCAAAAAGAAATTTGATCTGCCCTTCCACTGTAAATGACAGCTCTGCTGGATAGAGCAATCTTGGATGTAGGTCCTTGCCTTTTGTGACTTTGAATGCTTCTTTCCAACCTCTTCTTGCCTGCAAGGTTTCTTTTGAGAAATCAGTTGACAGTCTGTCTAATGGGAACTCCTTTGTAGGTGACTGTCTCCTTTTCTCTTGCTGCTTTTAAGATTCTCTCCTTATCTTTAATCTTAGGTAATGTAATTATGATGTGCCTTGGTGTGTTCCTCCTTGGGTCCAACTTCTTTGGGACTCTCTGAGCTTCCTAGAAGTCTATTTTCTTTGCCAGATTGGGGAAGTTCTCCTTCATTATGTGTTCAAATAAGTACTCAGAGCTATTAACAGCAGAACCTAAAGAAAAACAAAACAAAAACACCCCCCACACACACACACCAAAACTAAACAAACAACTAGAGCAGCAACAGAATCACAGAAATAGATGTCGCATGGAGGATTATCAGTGGGGAAGTGGGACAGGGAGAGCGGGGAAAAAGGTACAGAGAATAAGTAGCATAAATGGTAAGTAGAAAATAGACAGGGGGAGGTTAAGAATAGTATAGGAAATATAGAAGCCAATGAACTTAAATGTATGATCCATGGATATGAACTAAAGTGGGATAATGTGGGGGGGAGGAGGTGTGCAGGGTGGAGGAGAATAACGGAGGGGAAATGGGACAACTGTAATAGCATAATCAATACAATATATTTTAAAAAAGAAACTGGAAGCAGGCATGGGCTTTACACTAAAGATAATCCTGATAGAGAAATATTTTCTATGGAACCAGGAGGAGGGTGAGGTAGTGATGTACAAAGGACTTGCCTCATTTAGAGTAGGAAGAGGGCTTTGTTAGAAAGAAAAATTTAGGTCTTCATTCTTTTTTTAAAGTGAGGTGTAATTGACATATAACATTATATTAGTTTCAGGTGTACAGCATTATAATTTGATATATGTAGTGAATGACCAACACAATAAATCTAATTAATGTTTGTCTCCATACACAGTTACGAAAGAATTTTTTTCTTATGGTGAAAGACTTTAAGATCTACTCTTAACAATGTTCAAATATATAATATAGTATAACTAACTACAGTCACCATGCTATATATTATATTCCCATGATTTTTTGTTTTATAACTGGAAGTTTCTACTATTTGACCCCCTTTACTCATTGTGTTCACCCCACACACAACCTGTGTCTGGCAACCACCAATCTATTATATCTCTGAACTTGGTTGGTTGGTTGGTTTTTAAATTACAACAATACCTAAGATCACGTGGTATTTGCCTCTTTCTGTCGACTTATTTTACTTGGCATAATGTGCTTGAGCTCTAGCCATGTTATTGTAAATGGCAAGATTTTGTTTATAGATGAATACTATTCCTTGTGTGTTTGTGTAACAATGATTTCTTTATCCATGCAGCCATCAGTGGATATTTAAGTTGTTTCCATATCTTGGCTATTGTAAATAATAAACATGGAGATGCACATGTATTATCAAAATTTGTTTTTTTAAATAAATGCCCAAAAGTGGAATTACTGGATCATATATTCGTTCTACTTTTAATTTTTTGAGGAGACTTCATACTATTTTCCATACTTGCTTCACCAATTTGCAATTCCACCAACAGTGTACACAGATTTGCTTTGTTCCATATCCCACCAAAATTTGTTATTTCATGTCTTTTTTAAAACAGTCATTCTGGCAAGTGTCAGGTACTATCTTATTGTTTTGCTTTGCATTTCCCTGGTGATTGGTAATATTGAGCATGTTTTCATGCACCTGTTGACCATTTGTACATGTTCTTTGGATAAATATCTGTTCACTTTGCCTATTTTTAATTTGGATTTTTTTTTTTGCTATTGAGTTGTATGAGTCACTTATATATTGTGGATATTAACCCCATTTTAGATATATGATTTACAAATATATATTTCTCCATTCAGTAGGTTGTCTTTTGATTTTGTTGGTGATTTCCTTTGCAGTGTAGAAGTGCTGAAGCATTTAAGTTTGATGTCTCACTTGTTTATTTTTGCTTTTGTTACCTTTGCTTTTGGAGTAAATTTTTTTTTTTAAGGCATCACAAGACTAATGTGAGGGAGCTTCCAGGAATCTTATAATTTCAGGTCTTATGTTCAAGTTTTTAATCTATTTTGAGTTAATTTTTATGTATGATGTAAGATAGTTTAGTTTTATTTTTGTATGTGGCTGTCCAGTTTTCTCAGCAACATTAAAGACAGTGTCCTTTTCCTACTGTATATATATTTTTAGCTTCTTTGTCATACATTAACTGATCATGTATGTGCTGATTTTTATCTGGGCTCTCTATTCTGTTCCACTGAGCTGTGTGTCTCTTTTTATACCGATACCATACCGTTTTGATTACTCTCACTTTTGTAATATAGTTTAAAATTAAGGAGCATTATGCCTCCAGCTTTGTTTTTCTTTCTCAAGATGGCATTGGATATTTGGTGTTCTTTGTGCTTCCATACAAATTTTAGGATTGTTTGTTCTATTTTTGTGAAAAATGCCATTTAAATTTTGACAGGAATTACATTGAATCTATAGATTGCTTTTATTAAAAGATTTTATTTATTTATCTTTAGACAGATGAGAAGGGAGGGAGAAAGAGAAGGAGAGAAAACTCAGTGTGTGGTTGCCTCTGGCGCGCCCGCTACTGGGGGCCTGTCTGGCAACCCAGGCATGTGCCCTAACTGGGAATCAAATCAGCCACCCTTTGGTTTGAAGTCTACTGCTCAATCCACAGAGCTACACCAGGCAGGGCTGTAGATTGCTTTGGGTAGTATAAGTATTTTAACAATATTGATTCGTCCACTGCATGATGATGTAGTATCTTTCCATTTATTTATACCTTCAATTTCTTTTATCAATGTATTACAGTTTTCAGTGCACAAGTCTTTCACTTCTCTGGTTTATTTTATTCCTAGGTATTTTATTCTTTTTGATGCAATTGTAAGTGGCTTTGTTTTCTTAATTTCTCTTTCTGATAGTTTGTTGTTAGTGTATAGATACAAAACAGATTTTTGAATAATGGTTTTTGTATCCTGGGACTTTACTGAATTTGTTTATTAGTTCTAACAATTTTTTGGTGAAATCTTTAGGTTTTTTGTAATATGTCATCTGCAAATAGGGACAACTTTATTTCTTACTTTCTAATAGGTCTGGCCCGCCATTTCCAATACTATGTTGAATACAAGTGGCAAAAGTGATCGTTCTTGTCTTTTTCTTGATTGTAGAAGCAAAGCTTTCAGCTTTTCACTATTAGGCATGATAGTAGCTGTGGGATTGTCAGATGTGGGCTTCATTATGTTGAGGCACATTCCTCCATACCCATTTTGTTGAGGGGTGTTTTTTTTTATCACAAATGTATGTTGAATTGGAATGTCTTAATTCTTGGCTTGGTTCTGATAATTACTAATTTTGTGATTTCAGTTAGATAAGAAACTTTATTTCCTCATTTCTGAAAGTGAGCTACCTCATGCTGCCACCCCAGGTGAATAAATGCACAGTGGGTTTTAGATTTGTAATAGCTTTGAAATATAAAAACAGGATAGGCACTTCACTTTTTTCTTTGATCATTGGTAAAATTAAGTTTTTTGCTTAAAGGTGGTTCTTTAACTAAACTCTGAGTCCTTCACCCACTCTAGGACAGAGACCTTGGTTAAAATGTGAAGCTTGCTCTACCTACTTTCCCTCTCTACCACAATGTCCATCCCTACTAACTGGGGTCCAGACTTCTCCAGCCAACGTGGTTTAGGTTGACTTCTTTAGTAACCTGGGGCTTTTTTGTTTTCTTTTGTTTCTCTTAGTCGAGCATTTGTCATCACTCCAATAGATCCTGCTGGTGCGGCCTTCTCTCTGAGATGGACACTGTGGCAATTCTATATTCTGGGCATTCTGAATTATCTTAAATTTTACATTTAAATCATAAATGCAGAAAGCTACCATCAATGACAAAAAAAATCTCTGAAATCACTTGTTGATATCTCTCTCTTTTAACTTTATGATTCTCAGTTTTACCCCCAACCCTGTGAATAGAGCCATGAAAATCACTTAGCCTTCTTGTTGCTCAGCCTTCTGAATCCACAGGACAACTCCCTCTGTATCTGGGCATCACTGCTTTACATAAAGACCCAGGTAACTGCCATCCCATTTTGCTTTTACATGCAGCCATCTATCCTTCTCCACCTAATGTGCTAAAAATCAATATCTGAGGGTCCAGGATAGAGAGAATAATTGTTACAACAATTTCCTTGTGTAAAAGCTCCTGCAGAAATTGACATTAAAAATACACCCAGTGTGTGGCTGCTATTCTCTTGGGACTGTAACTCACTCTCAAGTCAATTAGTCTGAGGCCAGAAGGAAAAGGGGTCATCCTAAATCATTCAGCTACAGGCTTTAACGGGTGTAAAAAGCACTATATTCACTCAGAACAAGGCAGCACTTCCGATGGGCAGGAAAATGAGCGTTAACACGCACCTAGTTCCACCCAACTAGTGGAAGCTGAATGTTAAGGCATCCTTTTATTGCTTTTTTGCTCTTCTTTCAATTTTCTTGCTCATTTATTATACATTATTCCTGTGCTTGATCAAAATGTCACTGGGAGTCCTCCCTTGCTAACATACCATATCAATGTGGACTCTGTTTCCAGAGCTCCTTAATGCCTGGCAGAGTCTTCTCAGATGCATTTTTTCCTTTCAAGTTGGGCCCCCATGTGTGCAGCATTAATTTCTTGGGCCGCATGTAATTCATTCAGGGACTCACAACAGCTGAGAACCACATATGGGAGTCCAGATTTACAGAGCTTTTTGATTTTGTGCATCACCAGCCCAGAGGAAACAATTTTCTGTTTGAATTTTGACTGTTTGCCCTCTTTGCGTAGTCAACTAGAGATGGTTGATTAAGAAACCACATTCAACAAGAGGCCCATCCAGGAGCAGATTGGGCCAGTCAACAATCTTTTACAGACTTTCTGCTGCCCTGGTTTCAAGCATCCCTGAAGTGCTCCTTGTCCACTCCCTTTGGGGCCTCAGCCGCTGTTTATGCCTCCTGCTGCCATTGGCCCAGCTCACTGTCTGGCTTCTCTGTCCCTGGAGAACATGTTCTGTCTCCCAGTTTTTCCAACCGTTCCTTGAGACTGTGTGTCCCCAGCAAATCGTTTTCTCTCTCTGAGCTTCATTGTTGTGCACCTGTATGATGAAAAGATTGGAGTAAATGATGAATCTTACATCTCAAATAGAACTGAGGACCTCATGGTCATTCATTCCCACAAGAGTTCCCACAAGAGTTCTGAATGGCGGAAAACAACACCCAGAATTCCGGACAAGAGAAACTCAAAGCTGGAGTTGAATATCACTTGCATTGGATTACTTCCTATTTCTGGCTTCTAAATAATCTCAATCTTCATCTCTGTTCAGAACCTTGACATTCTTCTTTTTTACCACAATTCATTGCCAGGAGAGTGAAAGGAAGATAAAAATTGTTTTGAAAGGAGATGGGCAGTGTAAGGCACATCTGGAATAGAATAACTTGCCAAGTTCCCCAGAGAGGTCAGTAATTCTGAGAACAAGGTAGGCAGCTCCACACACACGTTTTCTGCAGTTAAAATGTGATCGCTCTTTCTCCCCTGTATTTCCCACTGAGGGCACCCTGAAATCTATATTTCTTCATTGTTTTATTCACTCCTGAGGCTTTTTCCCCCTCAAAAATAAGATACCAGATTACAGGACCATCTACAAGATTCCAAATTTGTCTTGGAATTGAAATGGAAGCAACTCCACTGTCAAAGTTATTTACATTCATCATTTACCATCGAGTGTCGGGGTGGTTAAAAAAACGTGATGCACAGACTGTGAGGTCCCTGGTCTAAAATTAAGAAACTAATTGAGCAAATGTGACCAAGGAGAATAGCATGGGGGAAGGGGTGCAATTAAAGAAATAATAAGGTAGAGAGGTGCTTGAGAAGTAGAACATGGCCATCGAATTGCAAGGGGGTGGAGGGATTAGCAATAAATCAAGAGCTCTGGTTCAAGTGAAATGGGGACAATGGAAGGCACAAGCAACTCCCAGTTCCACAGCAAAAACCAGACTCACTTCAATTAAGCAGGGTGCGAACTGTGAGTCCAGGCACGCCCTATTTTGCTTAAGATTCTAATTGAGACCCACATCCTTAGTTCCAAAGCCACTTTTACTTGGAAATCCTCATGTAGGTTAAAATAATTCATTAGACTTCAGTTAGTCATTGACCTACAAATGCATTTACATGGTAATTGTTCCTGGTCCACTTAACTTAATCATTTGGTTGTATCTCTATGCTTCAGAAGACTGCACCTACTGGGTTATGACTTTTACAAATTTTTTTAAGAAAAGCTTTTTTGCTGTATAATTGACATACAATCAACTGCATACACTTAAAGTGTACAATTAGTGTGGATTGACATGTAAACAACTATGAAACCATTGCAATAATCAAGGTAGTGAACATACCCAGCAGCTCCTAAACTGTCATCACGTCCCTTAGTAATCTTTTCCTCTTGTTCTTCCCTCATTCTTATGCTTAGAAACTCCTTACTTGCTTTCTGCCACTATCAATTAACTTACATTTTGCTATATGTTTTTATAAATGGAGTCATATATTATGTAGTTTTGGTTGGGATTTTTTAGCATAATTATGTTGAGTTTCATCTATGTTGTTACATGGATTATTAATTTCTTTTATTTCTGAGTAGTATTTCTTTGTACAGATATATATATATATATATATTGCAACTTATTTATCCTTTTACTAGTTGATGGACATTTGGGTTGTTTTATGTTTGGGGCAATTACAAATTTAGCTGCTATAATCATTTGTATATGTCTTTGTATGGATATATATTCCTTTTTCTCTTGAATAAATGTCTAATTAGAATGGCTCTATAATACAATAAGTATATGTTTAACTATTTAGAAACTTTCAAACTATTTTCCAAAGCAGCCATACAATTTTACATTCCCAACAGTAGTGTGTGTGAGTTCTAGTTTCTCCATACCCTCACTTGCACCTGGTATCCTTACCACATTTCTTAACAAAAGAATAAAAGGTTAAAGATTCCATCCATCACCCATTGAGTGCCTACCATATGACAAGCACAGTGAATGGCTAACATGATTACTTATGACTTTCTATAAAGTAGGGAGAATCTTTTGCAAACTAGAGAAGTAAATGTGCCTGCTAGGACACAGAAAAAAACCCAACAGTGCAGCTAGGGGCATGATTTGGGTTCTCAGACTCAAGGGTCATCTTTCTATAGTACTTTTGATTTTCAAAATAGCTACAGTAAGGGAAAAAAGCCAAAAGCTTTTAAACATATCACCTAGATTTGATTTGAATTTGGTGAGGGCATGTCTACAATATGCCTATACTTTTAGATGCCTGGATGAATCTTACCTGCCTTCAAGATCACAATAGGTTTATGGGACGAGGACTTTAGGTATCTAATGGTTCGTGTAGATAATAAAAAGAGGACCACAGAGATCAAATAACTTTTCTCCCATTGCATACAGTAGAAAAAAGATGTATAAGCACATAAATAATTCAAATGTATATTTCTGGAGCTTTTCTGCAGCATTACATGTTTGAGATTCGTTTATGATTCAGATTGACTATTTTCTATATAATCATCTGCTTCATTTCCCCTATGTATAGAATAAAATTGATAAGCATCATGTCAAGAAACTACTGTATACCTACCAATTAGGAAATATCATAGGTGCAATGGAGAGGGAAAGGGGTTGATAACTCACTAGACCTTTTTTCCCCAATAGCCTTTTCCTAGTATCTTCCTGTCCTGCAGATCCTATTCCTCATGAGAAACAAATGTCTATTGTTTAATCATATGGTTTGTAGTATTTTGTTATGGCAACCTGAACTATCCTAATGCAGACTTCTTATAATAGGAGATACATATTTCTTACTGTTTAATCTACTTTTCATTGGCCTCTGTTCCTTGTGCCAAAGTATCTTAACTGATTCACTTTGAAAAGCACAGACCACACACCAGACTAAGTACCTTCAAATAAGTGATCCTATTTTATTCATAAGATAAGGCCCATGAGATAAGTATTGCCTTGCTTAGTTTTGAAAACAAAGAAACAAACTCCAGAGAGGTTAGATGACTTACTCAACTTTAAACAGATAACAAACAAGTGATGAAGGGCAAACCAAAGACTGAATCTAGAGCAGGGGTGTCAAACTCATTTTCACTGGGGGCCACATCAGCCTCACAATTGCCTTCAAAGGGCCAAAATAATTTTAGGACTGTACAAATATAACTACTTCTTAACTGTTAAGGAGTTGAAATTATATTGGGCCCTTTGAAGGCAACCATGAGGCTGATGTGGGCCCCAGTGAAAATGAGTTTGACACCCCTGAATTTAGAGTCTGTAGAATTTTTTTATTATACTATGATGACTTATTGAAGAGACTATGGTATAGATGCAAATTTGTTTAGAAATATATTAATTAGGACGATAGCAGCATGCTGGCTATTTATTAAGGTGACACAGTTCAACTACATATATATATAAATATTTGTATATGTATGTATATATATGTATATCTAAACACTATATAATAATCTTGAAAATATCCAGAAAAACTCTTTTAGTTGTCTTTAAAAACTATACCCTTAGTACCTGCTAAATGTAAGACTCAAAGCTAGACTCTGTGAAATACAAAATCTTGGAATACAAAGAAGTAAAAGACAATTTTTGCCTACCATATTTAGGTTGGAGAGAATCAGTAAACCAAATATGACAGATGCCTCAATAACAGTATTATATTAAATGTTATTACAAGGTGTTTTGTACATCTCTATACTTACATTGTGTTTACAACTTCAAAACTATATTGCACACTATTATTTAGAGTAGAATGAATAGTTGATGATAAGGTTTCATTTCTCTGTGTGAGGAGGAGGCTGCCTGAATGGATAAGCCCTGTACAGTAAGAGGGAGACAACAGAATGGATCAGGTGGAAGATGCCCCAGGTGCTGGTTGGACTCATTCCTGATGGCAACTGTGAATCCCTCCCCAGGGGATTTCACCTGAAGACCCTGGACCTGGATAGAATTGATTCAGCAAGCTGTGATGTCTAGAAGTCTGATTGAAACTTTACAAGAACAGAGATTCCCATTGAAATAAACAGAATAGGAAACCAGCATGTGGTAACCTAGTTCTTCCCAATATAGCAGGTTCTTGGTGGAAAATAACAACAAATTTTAAAAGGAAATTTTTGTACCAAACCAACCAATTCAAAACAGTGATGTGTATCAGACCGCAGAAAACTCTTCCCCCAATGGAAGTTGTAAAAACCCTCTCCACTTGAGTCATTTAAAAGTAGCCTGCTTAAAGTAATTAGAAATTTACTCTTGGGAACAATCCATTAGTGGCCAAGGATGTACAAGATGTATTAATAGGTCCCTTAAAGTCCTACTTTCCATAGCAAAAGTTTTGGCGCATCAGTGTTTTTTTTGTTGCCATATAATTTTTTATTGGTTTTCTTCAATACACTGTTATTTTTTGACTAAATATTAATACAGAAAGTACTTTCTAGGATGAAAATGGATCTCTTCAGGGTCAAAATGAAACACTATCCGATTTCTCTGGCATGTTACAGATTTTTTATTTGGGGTGAGAGAAGGGGGTTTGAGCATCCTCATCAGTCTCCCTATTCTTAATCTACTCCCTAGTTCTTAATCTACTTTCCACAACTACAAATTTACTTCCTCTGAACATATTACAAAAATGGAATTATAAAACATCTGCATTTATTTTGAGGCTGTCAATTCTATTCCACTGTTCTATATGTTTTCTCTTAGGACAGTAAAGCACTATCTTAATTACCATAGCTTTGAAGTTAAGTTTTGAAATCAGAAAATGTGAGCCCATTTTAGTTTTTTTTTCAACATTTCTTTCATCAGAGGGGAGGTAGGAGGGATATAACAGGAAAAGAAGGGGAAAGATCAAGTCAAAGAACATGTATAAAGGACCCATGGACAAAGACAACAGGGTAGGGGAGGATTGAATGTGGGGAGGTAAGGGTGGGTAGGGCAGGGGAGAGTAATGGCGGAAAATAGGGAGAACGGTAACTGAACAACAATAAAAAGATTTTAAAAATTGGATATTCTTTGTCTCTTACATTACTATATGAATTTGAGAGTCATCTTATTAATATCCTCAGAAAAGGCATTTGGGATTTTGATAGGGAATCCGCTGCATTTGTAGATTAAGTAATCTGATCTGTGAACATGAGATGCCTTTCCATTTATTTTTCATTGAATTTCTTTCAAATATGTTTTATAGGGTATTTTTAGCAAAAACATTTATTTATTTTCTATGTTCTTAAAGCCAATTAACTGTCTAAGGCAAAAATGGTACTGTATTGTGGCATTTAAAGTGTGAAAAGTGAAATATACAACAGCAGTACAGGGCAAGAAGATATGTAAAAATAACTATTGTTTGTAAGTTTCTTTTTAATTTTTTTATTAAGTATAGATGGTGCACAATATTATATTAATTTCAGGTGTATAATATAGCAATATAATTTTTTTATACCTTGCAATGTGATCATCCCACTAATTCTAGTAATCATCTATCACCGTGGAAACTTATCACAATATTATCAATAATATTTCCCTCCTTTCCGGCAACTGTCCCTTTGTTCTGTTTCTGTGAGTACACTTGTGTTTGTGGCATATGTGTATGTGTATGTATATTACATCTTCTTTATCCCTTTGTCTATCAATGGACACCTAGATTGCTTCCATATATTGGCTATGGTAAAAATGCTGCAATGATTACAGGGGTGGATATATGTTTTTGAATTAGTGTTTTCATTTTCTTTGAATAAATGTACAGATGTGAAATTTCTGGGTCATGTAGTAGATCTGTTTTTAGGGTTTTTTTTTCTTTTTTGAGGAATCTTCACACTGTTTTTTTATAGTGGCTACACTAATTTTCCATCCCACCAACAGTGCACAAGGGTTTCCTTTCTCAACACCTCAACATGTTATTTGATGAATTTTTGATATTAGCCATTCTCACTGGTATGAGATAGCATCATTTTTATTTTGATTTGCACTTCCCTTATTATCAGTGATGTTGAAAATCTTTTCATGACTATATCCTTCAAAAATCAGGGATCCACATTGCAATCACTGCTGATGATCATGAAAGTTCAGACACAGAGGCAGGAAGCCATTGTTGCATATCCTTTCCCCATTGTTGCAAATTCCTTTTCCTCCAGCTGACGAACTAAGTAGCAGAACTTGTCCTTCCACATTTCAAAATTTAATGCAATACTACAGTAATCAAAACAGTATGGTACTGGCATAACTACAGACATATAAACTGATGAAATAGAATAGAGAGCCCCAAAATAAGCTCTCACATAATTGGTCAAAATATTTCAAAAAGACAATCTAATGAGGAAATGATAGTTTTCTCAATAAATGGTGCTAGAAAAACTGAATATACACAGGCAAAACTGAATATACAAGGCACCGTTCAGCCTGCTGTACTGCATCTTCTCTATCTGCCCTTGACCACCACGTTTTTATTTTATTTTTTTTATTTTATTTTAATTGTTATCCAAGTACAGTTTTCTGTCTTTTACTCCCATCCCAGTCCACGCCCCTAGTGGTCCCCACCTCCCTCCCATTTCCAACCCCCTTAGTTTTTGTCCATGTGTCCTTTATACATGTTCCTGTTATCCCTTCCCTTTTTCCCCTGAAATTCCCTCCTCTCTCCCCTCTGGTTACTGTCATCCTGTTTTCTATTTCAATGTCTTTGGTAATATTTTGTTTGCTTGTTTGTTTAGTTGCTTAGGTTCCTGTTAAAGGTGAGATCATATGGTATTTGTCTTTTACCACCTGGCTTATTTTACTTAGCATAATGCTTTCCAGTTCCATTCATGTTGTTGCATAGGGTAGGAGCTCCTTCTTTCTTTCTGCTGCATAGAATTCCATTGTGTAAATGTACCACAGTTTTTTGATCCATTCATTTACTGATGGGTACCTAGGTTGCTTCCAACACTTTGCTATTGTAAATTGTGCTGCTATGAACATTGGGGTGCATAGGTTCTTTTGGAATGGTGTTTCAGGGTTCTTGGGATATAATCCCGGCAGTGGAATTGCCGGGTCAAAAGGCAGTTCCATTTTTAGTTTTCTGAGAAAATTCCATACTGTTTTCCATAGTGGTTGTACCAGTCTGCAATTCCACCAGCAGTGAACTAGGGTCCCCTTGTCTCCACAACCTCTCCAATACTTGTTTTTGTTGCTTTATTTATGATGGCCATTCTGACCTGTGTAAAGTGGTATCGCACTGTGGTTTTAATTTGCATTTCTCTGATGGCTAGCGATATTGAGCATCGTTTCATGTGTCTCTGAATCCTCTGTATGTCCTCCTTGGAGAAATGCCTGTCCATGTCCTTTGCCCATTTTTTAATTGGGTTGCTTGTCTTCTTGGATTGGAGTCATGTAAGTTCTTTGTATATTTTGGAGATTAAACCCTTGACTGAGGTATCATTGGCAAATATGTTTTCCCATATAGTTGGATCTTTTTATTTTAATGCTGTTTCTTTAGCCGTGCAGAAGCTTTTTATTTTGATGAGATCCCATTTGTTTATTCTTTCCTTTATATCCCTTGCTCTGGGGACATATCAGTAAATATGTTGCTATGTGAGATATCTGATATTTTCCTGCCTATGTTCTTCTGTAGGATTTTAATGGTGTCACAGCTTATATTTAGGTCATTTATTCATCTTGAATTTATTTTTGTGTATGGTGTAAGTTGGTGCTCAAGTTTCATTTTTTTGCATGTAGCTGTCCAGTTCTCCCAACACCATTTGTTGAAGAGACTATTTTACTCCATTTTATGGTGTTGCCCCTTTGTCAAATATTAACTGACTGTAGTGACTTGGGTTTATTTCTGGGCTCTCTGCTCGGTTCCATTGGTCTATGTGCCTGTTTTTATGCCAGTACCAGGCTGTTTTGATTACAGTGGCCTTGTAATACAGTTTGGTATCAGGTATTGTGATTCCTCCTACATTGTTTTTCTTTCTTGAAATTGCAGCTGCTATTTGGGGTCATTTATGGTTCCATATAAACTTTTGAAGTGTTTTTTTCTATGTCTGTGAAATATGCCATTGGTACTTTGATAGGTATTGCATTGAATCTGTATATTGCTTTGGGTAATATGGACATTTTGATGATGTTAATTCTTCCAATCCATGAACACGGTATGTGTTTCCATTTGTTTGTGTCTTCCTTGATTTCAGTCTTCAGTGTTGTGTAGTTTTCTGCATATAGGTCTTTTATCTCTTTAGTTAGGTTTATTCCTAGGTATTTTATTTTTCTTTTCGCTATATCGAATGGGATTTTTTCTTGATTTCTGCTTCTGCTGGTTCATTGTTGGTATACAAAAATGCCTTTGATTTCTGGATATTGACTTTGTATCCCACTGTTTTGCCAAATTCATTTATTAGGTTGAGTAGTTTTGGGGTAGAGTCTATAGGATTTTCCATGTACAGTATAATATCTACAAAGAGTGACAGTTTTGTTTCCTCCTTTCTGATTTGGATGCCTTTTATTTCCTTTTCTTGTCTGATCACTGTGGCTAAAACTTCCAATACTGTATTGAATAGAAGTGGTGAAAGTGGACAACCTTGTCTTGTTCCTGATCTTAGTGGAAAAGCTTTTAGTTTTTGTCCATTGAGTATGATGTTGGCTGTAGGTCTCATATATGGCCTTTATTATGTTGAAGAATGCTCCCTCTATTCCCACTTTGCTGAGTGTTTTTATCATAAATGGGTGCTGTACCTTGTCAAATGCTTTTTCTGCATCTATTGATATGATCATGTGATTTTTGTCTTTGCTTTTGTTTATGTGATGTACTACATTTACTGATTTGGGAATGTTGAAACATCCTTGCATCCCTGGGATGAATCCCACTTGGTCATGGTGTATGATTTTTTTAATGTATTGCTGGATGCAGTTTGCCAATATTTTGTTGAGGATTTTAGCGTCTATGTTCATCAGTGATATTGGCCTGAAGTTTTCTTTCTTTGTTGTGTCTTTATCTGGTTTTGGGATTAGGATGATGCTGGCTTCATAGAAGGAGTTTGGAAGTCTTCCATCACTTTGGAGTTTTTGGAATAGTCTGTGAAGGACAGGGGTTAGTTCTTGCTTAAATGCTCTGTCGAATTCTCCTGTGAGACCATCTGGTCCAGGGCTTTTGTGTGTCAGGAGTTTTTTGATCACTGCTTCAATTTCATCTGCTGTTATTGGTCTGTTCAGGCTTTCTGCTTTTCTTCATTTAGTTTTGGAAGATTATATTTTTCTAGAAATTTGTCCATTTCACCTAGGTTTTCAAATTTCTTGGCATATAGCTCCTCATAGTAATTTCTTACAATGCTTTGTATTTCTGTGGTGTCACTTGTAATCTCTCCTCTTTCATTTCTGATTGTGTTTATTTGGGTCCTCTCTCTTTTTTTCTTGATGAGCCTGCTTAAAGGCTTGTCGATTTTTTTTATCTCTTAAAAAAAAACAGCTCATTGGTTTATGATTAAAAAATCATACTAAGGATTCATTGATCCTTAGTATTGTGCTTTTAGTCTCTATGTCATTTAATTCTGCTCTGATCTTGGTTATTTCCTTCCTTCTACTAGCTCTGGGCTGTCTTTGTTGTTGTTTCTCGAATTCTTGTAGGCATAGGGTTAGGTTGTTTGTTTGAAATGTTTCTGTCTTTTTTAGGTAGGCCTGTATTGCTACGAACTTCCCTCTCAGGACTGCCTTTGCTGTGTCCCATAAGTTTTGGGTTGTCATGAGTTCATTTTCATTTGTTAAACTTTTTGATTTCTTCCTTGATTTCATTCTTGACCCATTCATTATTTAATAGCATGCTGTTCAGTTTCCATGATTTTGAGTGTTTTGGGTTTTTCCCCTTGGGATTGGTTTCTAATTTCAGTCCCTTGTGGTCAGAGAAAATGCTTGGTATGATTTCAGTTTTCTTGAATTTGTTGAATCATGTGGTCTATCTTTGAAAATGTTCCATTTGTGTTTGAATAGAATGTGTATTTAGCTTCTTTCAGATGCAAGGCTCTAGCTGTATCAGTTAAGTTCATTTCATCTAGGGTGTTGTTCAATACCACATTATCTTTGTTGATATTTTGTTTGGAAGATCTGTACATTTTTGACAGTGGGGTGTTAAAATCCCCTACTATAATTGTGTTGCTATCAGTGTCTTCCTTGAAGTCCTCTAAGATTTTCTTTATGTATTTGGGTGCTCCTATGTTGAGTGCATATATATTTACAATGTTTATGTCTTCTTGGTGGAGTCTTCCCTTGAGTATTATGAAGTGACCTTCTGGATCTCTCTTTATAGCTCTTTTTTTGAAGTCTATTTTGTCTGATATGAGTATTGCTACCCTGGCCTTTTATTTTTTCCTGTCCATTTGCTCGGAAAATTTGCTTTCAGCCCTTCACTTTCAGTCTGTGAATGTCTTTTGTCCTCAGGTGGGTCTCTTGTAGGCAGCTTACGTGTGGGTCATGCTTTCTTATCCATTCAGCTATTCTGTGTCTTTTGATTAGAGTGTTTAATCCATTTACATTTAAGGTTATTGTGGATAGGTACTTATTCATTGCCATTTTTGTACCTATGTTCCTCTCTGTCTCTCTCTTT
>PVKM010018079.1:0-25345 GCA_004027735.1 Carollia perspicillata
TCTATCTTCTTCTCCCTCTACTTCCCTTCCCCCCTTCTTCCTCTCTTTTCCTTCTCTTTCTTTTCTGGCCCCAGTGACTTTTTTGTCTCTTGCTTCAGTATCATAGTCGGTAAATGACAATGATTACTTGATTGTTCCATCATGAAAACATAATTCTCATGCAAGCAGTTTATAAAGATTTTAGTTTGAAATTTCTCATGGTGTGTTTTCAGATTAAGGGTGAATGCTCTTGGAAAGTTTTAACTTAGTCAGAAAAGTAACTTTAGAATTATAATCCTAAAGTAATTTCTGCGCTTTTAGATCTGGAAATATTCTCTTACCAGTTCTTGTCCACTCAAGATATTTGGGTTAATAAATTTATCATTTAATAATTTTTTCTTCCTCTTCAGTTCTTACACGTTTACACATATTTAGTTTCACTTCTACTATTAGCATTGCATCCCCAAATTAGAGCTGAATTCACTCCACCCTTAAGTTTTAACTGGGTCAGGTTTGCTAAGAAGCAAGCCCAGTTTTACCAACTCTTTTTATAAAGTCAATCTGGGTTTCAAAAACGTAATGAAACCAGAATGTGGGGGAGTTTAGAATTAGTCTGGTCTCAATTTGTCTGCTCTTTGAAAACCATGGTCTGGTTTCAACCCAACTAAACTTGGATAGTTAATTTTAGAAATTAGTGACTAGAAAATCCTATCAATCTATGGAATACAATAACACTTTTTTAAGGACAATAAACCCAGAGGAAGAAGAAGTATGGCATTTTTCTTATTAGCTTTTCTATAGAGTTAAAGGAATAGATAAATAAATGTATCAGAATTTATGAGTGCTGGTCTCTTCAGAAAGTGACCTTGACCATCCAGTAAGCCCTTATTTATGCCTCTTATCCCTATCTTGATTAGTTTCATTCACCTGTGTTCCCAGATGTCTTTCTTCACCTGCAGGCTGTTTTACCTCAATCCTAAATGAAGTTATAAACATTTAAAAAGTCTCAGGCCTTCACTGAATGAAATTTAGCATTGCTCACTATCCAAGACTTGGATCCAACAAAATTCTGACCATTGGGTTCTCCCTTTGGGAAATGGCCACTGGGTTCCCTCCATTTTTAACTAAGGACAAGCTTTCCTCCAAGTCCCTTTGTCTGGGTCTTGTTGGATTGAGTGTTTTGACTGTCTTCCTCTGCCCCATTATACAGAAAATAATTTGTGTGTTTTGTCATTTGGTTTTCAATCTCTAAAGCTTCAAATCCAGGCCTCTGTGCAGAAACCAGAGGATTTAAGGCATCAAATCGTGGTGACATCCCAAACTGCTCTAAATCTATAAAAAGTTACAGTCTAACCCAGTGTCAATAGAAATATGGTAAGAGCTAAGTAAGAGTTTACTGACTTTTAAGTTAGTGACTTAAAAAAAACATTTACATTGCAGTACTTTGAGTTAAAGACTTTTTAGAAAGGTTTTGTGAGTCTTATCAATCACAATCAATTTTATTTGCTAAATTTAGCGCAAGAGTGACATTATCTGTACAGTCTTTGTATGAAAACATCTAGCAAAACATCTTTTTTTGGAGGTTTTGTGATATTGAGAGGTTTGAAATTTTACAAAAGTACCACCCACAATCAAAATCAATGTTCTTCTATCATCGATTAATTGTCAGATGGGTCAGAACTGATACTTCTTAGAATATATACAAATTATTCCTCATTTAAAGTTTCTGTTTTGTCTTTTTTCTTTTCCTCCATTTTTTTCTTCTCTTATTCTTCTTTCTTCTCATTTTCCTCTTTATTCCCATTCTCTTAAAATAAAAATCTTGAGGATTCCTCACACCCCAGTTTTTCTCTTTTTAATAAGAGCTATTGAAGTCAATTACTATAGTCAGATTATACAAATGACATTCACTTATATAGACATTTCATGATGCTAATTAAAAGAAAGCCTGCATGTCTAGAGAGAGAGCCAGAAAATTTGGAAGTGATTTATTTTCTTAAATAAAAACAGTGGTTTCAAATGCTGAAAAAGGAAATGCATTTACTCAACATTATTTATCACTTTCAACTTACTGAATTTATCCTATAAATCAGCATAATAAATTTCAGTAGTAACGGTTTAATTTTCAAAAATTATAACTTTCTTTAGTTTTTAAAAAATATCGTAAGTTAAAATTTTCTAACAGCCTCCTCTGTCCTTAAACACACATTTGTCTATTTATCCAAAGGTTAAAATGCAGGGGATATAGTACAGTGATGCTTCTTGACTGCTTGTAATTTTGGAGGACAGGAAACAAATATTTCTGGTATATTCTACCTGTCAGCATTTCTGATCAATGTAAGAGAAATGGCTAGAACTGCAAAATTGACATGAGGCAAGAACTTCATGTGATCAGACTGACTGAGATAATGTTGAAAAATAACAAGACAGAAATAGTGATTCCTCAGCATTTTAAAGACCATGTCATTGTGGTAACATGATTCTCTTAGATGAGTACAGGAACTGGGCTCTGTATAGATGCCAAACTAAAGCTAAAGACCCTGGGTTTTAGTTACAGTGCATCACTCTTACTGCCTTCAGCAGGCCCTGGTGTGAGCATGTAAGTGCAATTTTTTAGTTTCCTACTCATGAATGAGGCACTGGGCTAAGGAATTTCTTTTGAGAAAAGAAATGCATGAAATGGGGCCTGCTGAGGAAAAGCAGCTAAATGTAACCAGTTGCTTCTAAATTATGTTCTTCTAAAGTGTGATTGAACAATAGAGTTCACTGAGCCTAAGTTTCCTGACAGGGCCTCCCTCCATCTCATTTAGTTACTCTACAACTGAGTAACCAGTTAGGAATCTGTTCCTAAGGGAGGGCACAGCCAAATGATCCATATCTCAGATTCTGGCTGGTGATGGTTCCGGATGATGTGTGTTCAGAATTGCAGGTGATGAGAAATAACCAGAATCTTTCTCTCTTGCTTCAGACATTACAGATATGTTTACCAGTTCATTCTTTTCATACTTGAAAAGAAGTGAGTTTGGCTACAGATTTTGTCTAGATTACATTTAGAGGAGAGCAAAAAGTACAACCAACACACACCAATGGTACACTTTTTAAGATGGCGGATGCCTACTAAATCTATCAGCATAACCATATTTCCTTTGTCTGTGTGTGTTAAAGCACATCTAACATAAAATTTACCATTTTTAACATTTAAAAATGTACAACTCAGTGGCAATTAGCACATTCAATATGTTGTGTAAACATCACCTGTATTTAACATTTTCACCACCCCATAAGAAATCCCATACCCATCAATCATTCTCTATTCCCCCCTCTTCCCAGTTCTGGGTAATTGATGATCTGTTTTCTGTCTCTATGGAATTGCCTATTCTGGACATTCAACATAAATGGAATCATATAACCTTTTGTGTCTTGCTTCTTTTGTGAAACATATTTTCAATGTTCATCCATGTTATATCATGCATTAGTACTTCATTCCTTTTTATGGCTGAATAACATTCCATTGTACTGATAGACCACATTTTGTTTACCCATTCAACAGTTGGTAGACACTTGGGTTGTTTCCATCTTTTGTCTGTTGTGATTAGTGCTGCTATGAGACCATAATACATTTTTTTTACTTAAATAAAATCCAATTTGTAGACTTGTGTTTGTGGGTCCCCAAGACCTAAAACACTGCATGGTAGTTCCTGGTTTCAAGTTGCAAACTAGCAGGAAATTCACACCAGAATCCATATTATTTAAACTGGTCTTGGGAAGATAACAAATGATGGTAAGAACATAGTGAGAATAGGATTAAAGTTGAGTTAAGGATATTTGGGCTCTGATCTTGGTTCTCTGCCAACAGGCCGTGCATGTAATTTTGAGTAGATCATTCCACCTCCTTGGGCCTTTGTTTCCTTATCCATTGAGGGGGACAGTAGAACTCACTAATGATTCTTCTAGCTCTAGGATTTAATGCTTGCAATAGGCTGTGCAAACACAGTGTTCCTCATCTAACACACCTTTATTCTCTATCACAACTGCTATCGCTAACACTACAAAGGAGTAAAGACTGCTACTTTTCTATGTGCAGGGTGTGAACATAACAGTTTCTTGTGAACTGGAGGTGTGAAGAGGGTCATGGCCTGAAATCACTCAAATGCTGCAGTAGCAGCAGGGCTTGAAATAACACAGCTCAAAATATGAAAACAGTGATTGTCTCTATCCAAGAAACTGAAATAAGTGCTTGAGGCTGAGATTACACCAGCCAAAAATACCATGGGAGACATGGGTTCCATCAAATGTTTGACATTTTCAATGTCACTACTTATAGAGAACTAACAACTTTCTTTTGTGTGTTGGGTGAATGGGTTATTAAAGAAAATTTTTTGTCATTCTCCAAGGTTTCCTTTTCTTTATACTAGTATAAGAAAACATTAATGACCTGTGAAATTTCCTATTTCTTTGTAAAATGGAAATTGTACTGGGCAGTCTTGACTTGTTCTAAATGGGAACCAGGTACACTCTGAGTGTGTCATTCAGCTGACATGAGCTTGGGGGCATCACAGGTCAAGTAATGGGTTATTTACCTTTCCCTTTCTGTACAATTCTTCTTGATGATGTGTAAGATCTAAATGTGTAAGACTAAAATCTAAATGTGTGACCCTAGGAAAGTCAAACTTCTCAGTGTCCATTTTCCAATCAGTAAAATAAAGGGGTTACCTATTTTTAAAACACCTATTCTTGGCTTTTGATAAATTCACTTACCTAAATTTATTCATGGCTGGCTGTGCTGCAACAGGGGTGAAGGATTAAGAATAAAACATAATCCAACTTTAATCTTACTTTTAGGTATGAGAAGCTAAGGAGAGTGGAGGGATAATCAGAGATGGTAATGGCTAAACCCAGCAATATAATAAGAAACTATTATCTATAGATGGAGATAAGATATCCAAAAGGGTTTATCAGATAAAGTAAGGAGCTTGGCAATTAGAAGACAAATCATCCTACAAATTGCTTTGTGACTGCAGTCGACTTTGTCATTTCTTTATTTAAAAGTACTATTTGTTTTCATCTCTACATATGTGAATATCTGACAGGTGAGGACTAACCCTCAACTGAAGTCACCTCTGCATTTCATTTTGTCATCCAGATCAGTGAATAAAACTTGCTTTCCTGACAACCTTTCCACTTTAACCCCCAGCGAGGGAATAAGGCAGACTGAAAAGGCAGGAGGAGCCTACTCTATTTCCCCACTAAGGGACTGTCAGAAAGTCCACAGCTCAAAGCATTCATTTTTACCTAACTTTACCATGTAGATTACAATTTCCTAGGGACTGAAAACTCATCTACCACATTTAAGTGAGTCCTTGCCCAGCCCATATTTTCACCCTTTAATGGTAATGAAGCTAAAATTTCTTTCCAGTCACTTTGCATATCATTTCCTTTCTCTTTAACTGTCTTTGAAGTGAGATGATTGATAGATCTTCCTTCAGCAATCACTTAATTTGGTAGATGATTTTCTTTTTCCTTTGAAGTCAGTTTTGAAAGGAGTTGTACTATGATGAACTAATTAGCACAAAAACACAGAGTATATAACCTTAATTAGGCATGATTATAGGCTCAACGTAATGGGATGTCCTGAAACTGCACACTATGCAAATATTAGACTTTTCATTCTTCCCATTACATCTGAAACCATCAAGCAAAGGATGTTTTGCAGTATGTACCATAGTCAATGCCAGGTGCAAATCTTTCAACAAAAGTTTGGTTTTAGGGGTGTACTAGTTGAGGAAAGGATAATATGATGAGATTTGAAGGGAAAAAAGCTTAAAGAAACTGAGTAGTTTAATTAAACTCAGAATGAGTTTTACAAACTTGGAGAAGTTTTACAACTGAGTAAAACAACCAGTTGTTACCCTGCTCAAACCAAAACACATCTGGAATTCTGAAGACACTGCACTGTAGGCATCACTGTGAGTTATGCAAATCTTGAGGGATCTTTCAAATCCAGAAACCACTAAGAGTACTACAAAACCAATCTGGGGTTTACTCAACCTAGAAGGATATAGGAAGATAAGAAAATGAAATCACAGTGAATCCCCAAGCCCTAATTTTAGCTAATTATTTTCATTTCCTTTACCACCAATCTTTTTTTTTTAATTGGAGCAGTAAAAGTAAAAATTGACTTTTCCCTTCCTACTCTGAAATGAAAATATTCAAGGATATGGTGCCCTCATATATTTGAATATTTGACCACTGAATAATTGGGAGATCCCAATACATAATTCTTAGATAATGCCTAGAGTTGTGAGTTTTTAGACTCAATTAGTAGGCAAATAATGAACCATTTGGAGATATAAGAAGCTATATGGAGACACTGACAGGGCAGAAATTCAATAAGTGTGTGAGTACTCAAATACTTAGCACCTGATATTTAGTGTAACATAGCATCCACTCATTAGACAGTACAATGAAAAAGAAGGGTTTGTATAATGGCTGAAGTTTGAAACCCATAGTTTTTTCTGTATTTAATATATAAGCTAACACTTTACTGAGAACATACTATATTCTAGGCATAGTTTTCAACATTTTATTGGTATAGTCTCACTGAATCATTATAATAACCCTATAAGATGGTTACCATAGTTAGCCATACCTTACAGGTGAGGAAACTGAGGATAAGAGAAGTTCAAAACCTCATCCCAGAGCACACATCTAGTAAGCAGTAGATCCAGGACTTGAACTCATGTCTGTCTGACCCCAGTAATACTCTTCACCACTATGCTGGGCTCACTAGTGTCTCTCTGTCCTCTCATCGAATCCTTACTTATTAGCACTTTCCTCAGAGTCACAAAGGAGATGCAAGAAAAATACAAAGAATGGAGACCTAATTAAATGCTATGTGTGAGGTGAGGGTGTGTCATGGAAATAAAATCTACAGCAGGGGAGACAGAATTCCATACCACTGACTGTAATCAATACTCCAGTATGATATGACATGCTATTGCACATGAGGTAATAGGAAAAAAATAAGTACTCGGTGGGAATGAGACCAGGAGTTAAATTTGGTGTTTGTCATTTACCAGTTGTACACATGTCTGGATCAGTCAGTGACTCCACAGGACACATAGGGTTCAAATAAAGACTCAGTGAAAGGACTCTATTTTGAGAGATATTATAGAGGGTAAGGGGCAGAAGATGTTAATGTACTCAGGTGCTAGCAACAGTGGAAGCTGATGCCATTCACAGGACTGAAAGAACCAGAGGAAGGAATAGTGAGGACTCTTTCTCTAAATTGCAGTTTATCAATGCCTGCCATGTTAATAGTGGTCTTACAATTTTTACTTTCCACTTTCTATTTTGAAAAACTTCAATTTTACAAAGAATTTGTAAGAACAGTACCAAGAACACACAGATATACTCGTCACCTAGATTCACCAATTATCATCATCATATTACTGTTTCTTTCTGCTAACTTATGTATACATATTTTTGCTTAAGCGTTTGAGAGTTATTTGCCAACACCCCGAATCTTTATTCATAAATACTTAAATAAATATCACCTAAAAACAAAAATGTTTCTCTACATAACCCCCATACAATGATCATCCTCAGCAAATTTAACATTAACACAATGTTATTATCAATTATCATCTAATTCATATTTCCCCAAGTGTCTCGATATTGTGCTTTGCGGTTGTTTTGTTTTTTCTCAGTCAAGGATCACACATTAGATTTTGTTGTTATGTCTCCTTAATCTCCTTTAAACTAAAACAGTTTTTCAAGGATTTTTAACCTTTGATAATATTAATATTTTTGAGGAATCAAAGTCCAGTTTTGATGGTCAGTTTTTTTTTTTAATTTGCAGAGAGATCTCAATTTGGATTTGTCTAATTATTTTTTCATGATTAGGTTTAATTTGAAGAACTTTGTCAATCACACTGTGTTTCCTTCTTAGTGTATCTGGAGGCACATGATGTCAGAATGTCCCATCATGGGTGATCTCACTTTGATCACTTGGTTAAGGCAGTAGCTGCTAAATCTATCCATTATCTTTTCCCCTTTGTAATTATCACAGAACCTGTGGGATGATATGTATGACTATATCCTTTTCACCAACATTCTTTCACCTGGTGGCTTTTACAACAATTGAATTTTCTTGCTATGGCAGATATCATTTCATAAAAGTATAATTAGGGGACCTCATAAGACTTCTTTGAAAGGTCCTGTTACAACCCTCATTTCTTTTTATATTAAATGGTTTTTATTCATTTATCCTTTCATTTATGAAATGTTTATAGAGTGCTCATTATGTGCCTTGGCCTTGTGAAATTTTTGTCAGTGGCTTCATGGTTGCCTAAATGAGTGTGCTTAGGTTGGATTTATGTCCTGTGCTCCAGATCCATATTGGCAACTGCTTTTGTGTCTCTTCACCTTATCATCTATGGATACCTTAAACTTGAGTGCCCACATTGTACTCATCACCTGCCGTCTATGCTTATTATGTTCTCTATTCCAGTAAATTGCATAATAAAATAATAAAAAGGACTCTATAATAAAAAGAACTCCTATTTATTGAGTGGCCAGCCAGCATAATAAGTCTTTCATGCATGTTACATGCATTATCTCATTTAGTGAGATATCTCATGAGATATCTACATGGGATATCTCATTATCTCAAGGCAACAGCCTTGAGAAGTAGGCACCATTTTCTGGAGGACATTGAGTTCTCAGCCTAGATCAGCAGCTAGCAATTCAAATTCACTTATGCTAGGATTCAAATTCACTTCTCTTGACTTTAAAGTCTTTGCTTAGCAATTAACGTCTTCACCGACTTCAAATCCTGGCTCTGCCATCGACTATGGAGGATTGTTTAAGTCTCCTGAACTCTCAGTGCCTTGGATTCCTCCCTTATAAGTTAAGAAAAACAACAATTCCTGTCTTGTAGTTTCAAGACTTCAATGAGATAAAACTCGAAGAATACTTGAACAATTCCTAGGAGCAACCCAGCACCTCCCAAGCCATAAATCTGGTGTTATCCTAAATTCCTCCATCCACTCACTGCTTATTGATTAGTCTCCTTAGGGACCTTGTCATCACTGCTGTCATCGCGCTAGTTTAGCAAATGCATTGGCAAACCGTGGCCCACAAGCCAAATCCAGCCTCCCCCTGTTTGTGTTAATTATGTTTTTTAAAAAATTGAGGTATAATTGACCTCGTAAATAATTTTTTAATACAACCATATCCATTCATTTATGTTTTTCTGTAGCTGCCTTCACCTTACAAAAGCAGGTTTAGGGGTGAGAACAGATAACAGGGCCTGCAAAGCCTAATGTATTTACTCTCTGACCCTTTACAGAAAAAGTTTGCCAATTCCTTGTTGCCTGGAATATTGCAATAGTCTCCTTCCTGGTTTTCCCAGTTCTATCTTATTCCTCTCTGAACCCATCCTCCCCAGCCCTCTTCCTGTGTGAAGGGAAATTTCCCCAAAATGTGAATTCAGTCATGCCAATTTGCTCCTTATGGTGCATTGGCCCTCACTCCTAAAAACATCAGCTTCCACCTATGGCTGATCTCCTCACTGGCTTTTTCCGCTGACCATAGTAAATGCTTTATGCTAGTCCCAACCTTAGCACATGCTGTTCTTTTTGCCCGAGTACCCATCCCTTGCCATTGTCTTTCATGATAAACTCAGGTTTTACTTTCTCCATGAAACCCTTTCTGGCCTCCACAGACTGATCCAATGGCTCCTCTACAGCTTGTACAATACTTCAATTTCACTCTGTCCTAATCATGGGGTCACCTGTCTGCCTCTCCTGTTGCTGTGGGTTCCTCAAAAGGGCAGGAATGTACATTTTCCACTTTTGTTTGTCCAGTGCCCAGTCTGGGATCTGGCCCTTAATGAGTTCCCATAGGTTGTTATTGCCTCCTGGCATTTCAGCTGGGGTTTGAAGGCTTATATAAGGTGATAAGGGAATATAGAAAAAAGGCAGGTCATGGGAGGTTTTTTGGAGGAGCTGATACCTTGGTTAACTCCGGGAGGATGAGAAGGAGGATCACACAAGGTAATAGGAGAAAAAAAAGGCAGTGATTAGACCTGAAAGAGGTGTGTTGGAGAAATGACAAACAGAGGAAGGAGCCATGTGAGGGAATGCTGGAAGACAGGCTAAAAAGAGAGGCATTTGGGGCATATTTGATAGAGCCTCCTCTGCTGTACTGAGGTGAGTGGACAATAGGAAGTCATTGGCACTGGGGTAGGCCAACACCGTATTCCATGTTGTAACAGTCTGTTTGCATGTCAGCCTTCTAGAAGTCTTAAAGCACTATCTCTGTTTTTGTTTGAAGTCCACATAATGCCTGGTATATCATGGATTCTCAATAAATACTTTTTCACCATTGAAATATGTGAAAAGTCCCCAGTTTTAAAGAATGCTTAGTATTCTCTTAGAAGATGAACATTTGTCCTGTCTAAAATTTTCATAAATGTAAGAACTTCAGTCATATTTAACCTTAGATTTTGGATTTCCTGTTTGAAAAATTCCCATTAAAACAATGTCTATCCTCTTTAGGAAGGTTTGAATCTCTTGGAAAATTTGGGTTGATAGTTTTTGGATCTTCTCCAACTCTAGTTTCTCTTTGTTAAGGTTTTCAAGAGCACCTGAATTCTTTCCTAATCTGTAAAACCAGAGGCAGATCAGTTTATGTTTTGTAATTTTGGTATTTTCTCCCAGAGAAATGCTAAGTGGAGCTTGGAGAACTTAAAACTCTTATTTGTAAAATATGCCAGGGATGGTGCCTCACAGGTAGAATGCAGAGCTTTTATTAATGATGTCTACAGATTAATTCTGTCATTAGTTCAAGGGCTTACAGAGCCAGCAGCTTAGTGGTTTGGGGGTGTCATCAAATTGCACAGGGTGCTAAAAGATGCCTAGAAGTTTGGATAAAGTTGGGATTTAGGGGCACTCCTGCACTCCAGGAAATTTTCCAAGTCTCCACTTAGTTATCCTCAAAATGAAGAAAAGGCTTCAGTTTCAAATTGAGTTCATTTTCCATTCTTGGATTGGCTTGTTTTGTTCAGTTTTAGTTTGAGTGTTTGAGGTTATCATTTCGACATAACAGCTAAACCCACGGCTTCCTTTCTCGTAAAACCAAAACAAAAAGGCTTTCTATTCAGGTGCCTTCTACATGTACTGAGTGTATATAGCTGGGATAAAAGCCAGCTATATAAAGTCCTCGATTCTGTGTGGGTTCAAACACATTTCAAAGCTTCAGGATCTTGAAAGGTTTCACTCTGCTTCCTGAAGACCTGAACACTGCTTCCATAACGCCATGGCTTGCTTTGGATTCCGGAGGCATGAGGCTCGGCTGGACCTTCCTTGTAGGACCTGGCCCTGCACGGCTCTGTTTTCTCTTCTTTTCTTCCCTGTCTTCTCCAGAGGTGAGTGAGGCTTTTGGAACATGAAGGTGGAGGAGGTGTTTCTCCCACCTGGGTTTCATTTCTTTCAGCAGTCAAGGGCAGTGATTTCTAGCAAAGCCAGAAGCTAAAGGTAGAACTCCAATCTCCAGGCTTGGAGAGCTCTGTTTCCCAAGGCAGGCAGGGCACAGCTGGCAGCAGCAAATAAGCAGAGATACAACTCATAGCAGAGTGTCAGACATTGAGTAGAGGCTTGATGAATACATCTGAGTTGGTTTGGGAGACACGAGCAATTTTAGACACTTCCATATGACTGAAAGAATGTGCTGTAAAGTTGAGTGACTTAAGAGAGAAAAGATACATGCAGTTCTGAATACATTTCAGCCTGAAATCAGGGTGAGCTCAAGGTTTTTCTTTGTGAAAAACATTAATTGAAGCAAATCATGGAAAGTTTCTTCTCTGCCCAATTCAAGGTTTCAAGGTCCTCCTATTCAATTTTATAAACTAATTAGCCAGCTTGTTTAAAATTTAAGTCTTCTTTACTCAATTCAAAATTTTAAGATCTTCTTAACTGACTCTACAAACTAGTGAGCTAATTATTTAAAAAATGAAAGCAGTCTGAAATTGTAAAACAAAACAAAAAAATAAGTAAAAGGAAGAAAGGAAGCCGTAAGTCTGGCATAAGACACTTGGTTGCTGCCTGATCTATCTGTGGATTCTCCAGTTTTCAGATAAAATAAACCTCTTTAGGTGCTGATACCAGGTTTGTTACACAGCATAAAATGCTAAGCATTCCCACTGAATTTCAAACTTATCTCTCTCTAGAACTTCTCACTAAGTAATCATAGAGTTTGTATAAAGTCAAAAGATGTTTAATGATTTAACTTTTACTGGATAAGAAATATTCATATACCTTTTATTATTTCACATGTTTTGAACATTAAAGGTTAAATAGTCTTAGAAGTATTCAAATTTCCTTTTTAGGACATTTAACTCAACCTATAAATCCTCCCATGGTGAATACTGGGAAACTGAACGTGACCAGATTTAGTAGAGATAATTGGGAGCTTGTCTCGGGTGGGGCAGGAAACTTGGTCTTCTTTAAGTTTCAAGTCAACATAATAATGATTTTTGAGTGTCAATTTGGGAAGGATATAATGGCTAATCCCAAGAGTTTACCAGCCAGAGGCATACACTGGAGGAGACAGTATTAGCAGACAAAAAAGCTTAATACAGGGCAGAACTTGATTAAGTACTATAATAAAGTTATAGCAATGCAGAGGATGTTCAGAGGGCATCTCTGGTAGACAGAGATAAAGATTAAAGAAGGAGATTATTGTCTAACCAGGGCTACTGGATTATCTATGGCAATGGCGGCTGTCCTATTGTTGTCTCATCTGAGGACAGATGTTTTGGAGTACAGGTTCCTGGGGAAAAGGACTAGCACCTTTAGTATAGAGTAATTCATATACAAGAAGAGGTGTCCTGGAATCTCAGGCTAGACTGACAGGTTAGGATTAGATCATTAAGGATATTGAATGTTATTGACTTTATTTGTTTTTTGCAGTAAGTGTTATATAGACATCAAACAGTTTGAGCTGAACGAGTGACATGGCTCAATCCAAATTTAGGGTGCCACTTGTATAATTGACTGGAGAGGGGTTAGTTAAAGGAAGATAATTTGACATGAAGCCACCATGTTTTAGATGATGTCAGCCTTCTTGGAATGGAGAGCTAGCCTCTCTTATTCTGTAGAAACTAGAGGGAAAAAGAATACCCTGTGAAGGCGTTCAAGCGAGGAGAGAGGGCAGCGGAAGACGTGGTGGCAGTGGCAATGGCAGGGGAAGCCCACAGAAGTTAACAGCAGGGATGCCTCAGCCTGGAGAGGAAACGACCCGGTGCCCTCTGCTTTGTGGCTTTCTTCATCTAGCAGCATCCCTCACTCTAAGATAATAATGCCAGGGAAGGGGGTGGCTGGTACAGTAAGCCAACATGCAGCTACTTGTGGGTAGTGGAGGTATAAGGCCAGGTAAATGTGGGCAAAAGCGTCTGAGGTATGCTTTGAGAGATATAGCAATAATCTGTACCTTAGCCTCCAAAGTATCCTCTACCACTCATAGTTCCTGAACTATAGTTCCTCTAGTTGTATTATAACCTTAGAATACCAGAGTTGCAAGGCACCCTGATATTGTCTGATCTAATCCCCTTTTCCTACGTGTGAGAGAAAATGAAGTCCATATGGCAGGAGTGACAAGTCATATATTTCATGGTAGAGTCAGGCCTTCGGTTGTGTCACATCAATGATCTTTCTGCTACAACCAACTGCCTTCAAGAAACTATTTTCCAGTAAGAAAACACCTTTATAGAGAGTAACTGGAAGATAGCTGAGAGGTGGAGGGAAAGCTGGAATAGGTGGAGAAGGGAAGGGATGGGAGAGTAAGGGCCTTGTTTAAAGGGAAGAGAATAACCGAAAGGTAATGTTGGAGGATGCCCATCAAAGATAAACCTTCTCTGGCTGTTGCTGGGGCCTGATGGTGGGGGAGCATGAGTTACTGAGTCTCCTTTGGTTTTTCCATGGTAGGGATGCATGTGGTCCAGCCTGCAGTGGTGCTGGCCAGCAGCCAGGGTGTCGCCAACTTTGTGTGTGAGTATGAGTCTTCAGGAAAAGCCGAAGAGGTCCGGGTGACAGTGCTGCGGCAGGTTGGCAGCCAGATGATTGAAGTCTGCGCCACAACGTACATGGTGGACAATGAGTTGACCTTCCTGGATGATTCTACCTGCATTGGCACTTCCAGTGGAAACAAAGTGAACCTCACCATCCAAGGGCTGAGGGCCATGGACACGGGGCTCTACATTTGCAAGGTGGAGCTCATGTACCCACCTCCCTACTATGTGGGCATGGGCAATGGAACGCAGATTTATGTCATTGGTGAGCAAAGCCATATCACTAAACTGATACCTTTTGCACTGCTGTCTTCTTAGCGTGAAAATAGTTTTGCTCCTTAATGTCAGGTGGTTTATCTTTAAGATTGTGAAAATTCTCTTTAAGAGTTCTCTGGCATACCATATGGTAGCCATTTTTTAAAAGTATGGGCGGCAATTCACACAGCATTCTGGCTATAAAATAAAATGGGTTGGAGAAGGTCATTTTTCTATTGACAGGTTGGGGAACTTGCTCAGGAATCATAACAATTACCAAGGTTGCCCTCATGCCTTTGATATGACACTGCTGGGGAAGTAGCACCAAATAGTAGGACTTACCTGTGGGCTAGCAATATTATTAAGGTCTGGAAGCTCAAATTTCTTCATTTTCCATCAATGGGGAAGTAGGGTCTTAACGTTTAGTGTCTCAGGCAGGCTCTGCTTTGTTTTCTGTTGCAGACCCAGAACCATGCCCAGATTCTGATTTCCTCCTCTGGATCCTTGCAGCAGTTAGTTCGGGGTTGTTTTTTTACAGCTTCCTCATCACAGCTGTTTCTTTGAGCAAAATGGTGAGTGGGATGCTGACAATGCACCATTTTCGGTGGGGATACCTTTAGTGATGACAACTGACCAGATGACGCTTTTAAGTTTAGTTTTCCTGAGATGAAGCAATAAATGAGGAAGGGGAAGGACAGTGGTAAAGAACACACTAGAACCCATGGCATTGGCCTTTGAGGTTTCAGGATGACTGGTATTTTAGATGAATGTGTTTGACATCGAATATTTGTGTGCTTCTGACCAGGGTTTCAGTTTGAGTAATCGTTTGAACAACATGGAGCAGCTGTTTTGCTCTTTCTCTTCATGACAATTGTGCTTAGGTTAATAACCCTAAAATTCAAGATTCGGTCTGGCAAAGTGCTGCTAGGGAAGACCATCCAGCTGGGTAGATTTTATTCACTCCCCTAATGTCTCTCTACTTCACCAGGAAGCCACCTCTCAGTGCTACCCAACTCGTGTCTTCCTTGTCTACACTGTAATTATCCACAAAATACCTGTTCAGGGCTCCCTGTTACCCAGTCGGCTTGACTGGGAAGTTTTGACCTCCTTTCCAACCCAGTAAAAGAGAACCTCAGTTTTCACTTATTACAGCTGTTGGCGGAAGACAAGGAGGAGGTATGGGATTTGGCCTCCTGTTAAAATTTCCTTCTGAAAGTCTTTTTTGAGCCAACTCTGCTAAAGGCTGCTTTTATCATAAACTTCTCCCTCTCTTTGCTCCCTCTCCCCTATCTCCTCCTTCTCTCCCACCCCAATTCTCTTTCTCTCTCTGCCTTTCTCTCTCCCTGCTTCCCTCTCCCCACCCTAAGAACCTGTTCTGTTACTGTCGCTTGTTCCCATCTCATTTGCTACAAACTGCCACACAGACTAGTGTGCCAGACCTCAATTTACGGAGGTGATAGAAACTGGGAATTGATGCGAACAGAGAAAGAGTGATAGAGAGTGTATGAGGAGTGGAGATGAGAAATACAGCTCTCAAACAGGATAACTAAAGTTTACTATCACCCTCATCCCTCCCACAGACAACACCTAGTCTCTTACCATAAGCATCTGACGTGTTATTTTTATGAAGCTTTCTCAAAGACTCTTCCTTCTATCTTCCAGTCAAGGGAAATTATTGCTATTTTACTTCTGTAGCACAGAGTTATTTATCAAAAATGAATTTTAATAGCTTAATCAAGAAAATCTCCTGGGGCTTATAATTCTGTATGTTTTCAACACTAAATTTTCAAAAGGGGAGGGACCCCATAGTTGTTGAGTCCTATTGTGGTTAGAGGTGGCTTCTGCATTTCTCAATAATAATTACTATTTCTTCTTTGTGTTTGGCAGATAAAGAAAAGAAGCCCTCTTACTACAGGGGTCTATGTGAAAATGCCCCCAACCGAGCCAGAATGTGAAAAGCAATTTCAGCCTTATTTTATTCCCATCAATTGAGAGACTATAAAGAAGAAAGACCATTTTCCAATTTCTAAGAGCAGAGGCAATTCTACCTTTTTGCTATCCAGTTATTTTCATTTGTTTGTGTACTTTGGGGGAGACTAATCTCTCTTTGATGTAAAGCTGGATGCAGAACCCAAATTAAGTGTACTACAGTTTAAAGCAAAGGAGCAGAAACACAGAGCCAGGATGTTTCTGTCACGTCAGATCCAATTTTAGTAAAAGCATCAGTTGGGAGCAATATGCAGATGCAGCATTATGATGTGGAACAAGGAAATAAGTTAGGGGATGGTACAGTCCTGGGAAAGCAAAGGAAGGGAGTAAGGGTGAGGGTGATATTGTACACACCTTGTATTTACATGTGAGAAGTGTCTAGCTGAAATAATGTTTTCAAGTTAAGTTTTTATGCTGTGTTATTTTTCTTAACAAGTGTATAATTAAATGACTAGTTTAAAAATACTCACATGGCTATATTTTAGCCGGTGATTCCAAGGGTTGTATTGTACCAATATGTATTTTTTATTTGACAGTATTGTGCATGGGGCCACATGTGCTTTTGTGTACTTGCTGATAGTTTGAATATAAACACTATATGGCAGTGTCTTCCCACCATGGGTTCAGGGGAAGTTGGGTGAAGGGCTCAGGACACTAATACACCAGGTAGAACATAAACTCACCTGCTAGCTGGCTTGGAAACCAGATGAGGTCACAGCAGATTCTTGTAGACATGTTGGGTTGAATTGGTGTTGACATGTGCTTTGGGCTTTTATGTCAGCTCTTTTCAATGGTTTGCAAGGAAACCAAAGTTAGTGATAGTTGAGTTAACTTGATAGAACACCACTGTGGAGAGAATGGCTTATTCCCACAGTCCTATGGGTGTGAACTTCAAGGAATCTCTAGCTACATGGGGCCCCAATTCCTCACACATGGCTAACATCACAAACAGAAAAAAGAAGCAGGTAGCAGAACAGGGTGCATTAAGGTTTCTGAAAGCTAACACTGTTGGTGTTTTTAAACTCAATATTTTCCATGAAAATGCAACAACATGTATAATATTTTTAATTAAATAAAATCTGTGGTGGTCATTTTCTGAAGTTGTTATTTTCCTTGTATTTGAGTACTGTGTTTGAGTTTGTTTTTGATTGATTCATTCAGCATTAGGCGGCTTCTCCAATATTAGAAATACTGGGAACAAAATGAAAAAATCCAAAAGGGCAAATAATGCTTCATGAGTTAGCTGTCTACCAACCCATTACCTGGAAGCCATTTTTGGAGGAATCAGTCTCTGTCCTTTGATTTCTTCACAGCTGTTTGAGTTATAAAGTGGCTACCACAGACAGAGAAATCTTTGATAAATCACACAGCACTCTCTTTAGCGCAGGTTCTTTACCTCCTCTTTCTTACCCACAGCTTTCTCAGCTCAACTTTGCCACCCATTGCAGTTGTCATGGCAACTCCAGTGTTGTGAACTATGCCTCTTGCAGCCATTTGGATCTGTTCCATGGCTAATAGAGCTTTTCCCTGTAGCTTCCAAATGGACTGTTTCATGAATACAAGGAAAACATACCCGTGGCCCTATCAGCTGGCAGGTCTGGCCCACTGAGCCCTCTGTGGTTCTTGGTTAACCAATTGTAGCCTCGGCCTGTTTGGTTTCCACACAAGGTTTCTCATTCTTGACCTCCACATCCTGTTATTGTCTTGTGAAATGTTTCTCAGTGTGGCCAGCGACCACCTGTAACTGAATCAACTTGCTAAAAATGCTGATTCAAGTGCTTGACTTTACATACACTGAATTAGAATCTTTTGGGCAATGGAGCCAAGAGTTTGCTCTCCCAGCATTGACTCTCAGTACTTCTTATACCCATCAAGTTTTGAGAATCACTGCTTAGGCAATTCTCTTCTCTTGCTCGCTATAGCTCTCTCTTTTTTCCAGCAAGTGCTAACAAACAAATGAGACAGCACATAATGAGCATTCCATAAAGATCTGTTAAATAAAATGAATAGGTCTTTCAGTATATGATATAGCAGTTACCTAGAATGAGCTCCTACTATTTTGAAGATTGTACCTCTGACGCTCTTGGCCTTTGATTGGAAGTCATTAAGAAACACACAGTTTAGGAGCACCAATGGATAGTATGATGCCATTTCTACTTTTCCAAATGTATTTAGAGAGATCGTTCTTTTCCATAACTGATGCCTGATCTAAATCACAGAGAGGGCCTCAGATAAGGGACTTCTCAAGTATCTCTCAGACACTATTAGATGATGGTCTACTTTATGTAAACTTAATGTTTCCTCTACTATTATGTGAAATTCTACTATTAGCTATTCATTGAGTTGGACAATGTCTTCTTTACTCAGTCTCAATCTTTAAAAAGTAAAGTACTTCTTAGCTCAGGATCCTACCACCACAGACAATTAGGACTGGAGAAGCAATCTTGGAACTGATTTTAGAAGAAAATGAGGCTCAGAGACATTAGGAAACTTGTCCAGGGTCACAGAAGGAGGCAGGATCTGAACCATGCTGAGAGGCCAGGTCTGTTGATTTTCACATCACATGATTTCACTGCTCTGCAGTGGGTGCCACTGTGAACCTTTCTGCCCAGGAGCTGTTCTTTTCAGGCTGCTTTTCTTTCCACCTCCATCCCAGATGCTCTATTAAGCCTCGGTGTGATCATTACCATGGTTTCTGGCCTGATGTTGACTCCCTGTTTTCTACCTCTCCCTGAATCTCAGGTACCTCAGCCTGTCCTCAGCCTTCCTGCAAAAGAATGCTGCAGAGGAAAACACAAAACAACCACTGCCATAGTCAACCTCTGTGTTGCCTGTGGTACACTGAGAAATGTTCCAAATTCTGCTGGAAGTTATATAACAACCTAGGGAAAAGACACATGCTTTTTTCATCCTACACAGTCAGGTTACCATAGCAACCAACAGTGTTACAAAAACCTATCAGTCACATGAAGTGATATAATCTACTTGAACAACAACAACAACAACAACAGCAACAACAACAAAAGGGAGCCTCTCCCTGGGGAGAATTGTAGAAAATACATTTCAGAAGGTGATTTCAAATTTTAGAAAGCAATGCAAACAATTTCTCATGTATAGCACTTTTCTTAGGTTGTTTCCTTTTTCTTTTTGCTCCACCTTGACATTTTAGTCCATCTTTCAGTCATCCAAATATTAGCATATTTTCCTCACCTTGTTGAAAATGAGTCTTGATTTCCTTCTTTGTAGTTAATTTGCAACTCAGACGTAGTTTCTAGTCTCCTGTGAACATTTTTTTTTTGCTTGTGGCACATCAAAGTTATCTTTAACTATGACTGGACTTTAAGGAAAGAAAGGTTGGATTTGTGAATGAAGACCAGCATTCCTTAGTACTCCTTTCCTATTTAGGAAGCCATCATTTGGATATAGTTTCTTGAGCTGCTTATTCTCAATGAAGTGGGAAAGGAAACCAACTTGTGAGGTCTTTAACATTTCATGGATGTACTTAGCTAAAGCGAGTCTCACAATAACCCCGCAGAAGAGGTATTCCCTTCACCTTCATTTTATAGATGAGGAAACTGAGGTTCCAAGAGGTTTTATTACTCTCCCAAAGCCACACAGCTAGCAAGTAGCAGAGTTAGGGTTAGAACTGATGTTGAATTCCAAAGCCTACGTTCTTTTCAAATGACCAAGTCTAAATTCTGGGAGCTACCTGCCAAAGGAAAAGGGGAAAATGGAAAGTGCTGGAGAAGTAAAGCATGTATCATGGGGGTTGCAAAGAGGTGTCAGGATAAGGAAATACTCTTTGGACAATTTAAATTTATAAACTATTTATTAACAGAATAGGCTTACAGATCATTTCTTCCTGGCCACACCTGCAGTGTGACTCTGGTGGCCTGTGGACTTAGTGTGCTGGCTTTGAACATGAAGACCTCAGAAGTGGTGCAGCTCTCTGTGGACCTGAAATTTCTTCAGCTGCTCCAGGTCTTCACAAAGCTTGTTGTCCAGACCACTGGCCAGAGCCTGGCTGTATTGTCCATCCTTCATGTCCTTCTGTTTGTTCAAGAACCAGACTGGAATCTTGTACTGGCATAGATTCTGCATAATGGTGGTTGTGTATTCCACCTCATCCTCAGTGAACTTTCCTGTCCTCTTGGTGAGGTTGATATTTGCTTTCCTCAACACCATACTCTTAACTGCAGTGATGGCAAGGGCTATTTTCTGCTGCCCATTGATACTGGTGTAGTACTCACAAAATGTGTTGGGACTTCTTAGGAATCCCTAGAGATATGGCAGCAGCAGCCATGTGGAAGAGAGCTGGACAAATATTTTGGAAGATTTTTTGAAGATGCTCATGCTGAGATTACATTCAGCAGCTGCATTGTAACCAGAGAAAGAAGACAACAGGAAGGTGAAGACATGTAAACGTGGATCATTGGTTTCTATCCACACTGTTAGCAGTAGCTGTTTCCCACTCACTGGTGCCCAAGTCAGTGTGGCAACATGGCTTCCCAGCAGAAATGGGGAAAACAGAAACCATTGATACAGCCAGCAGCTAACTTTGATTTTCACATAACCTGTAGTGTGTTCCTGAAAATGGGGTCATTCCCTGATCAAAACAGCCTGGAGGTAATAAAAAGTAATGTCCAGTGAAAGGCAATGGCAGTTACCTTGCATGTATATCTGTGACCCTTGGGATGGGGCTAGTTTGTAAAGGAAAAATAATTAGCCTAGAGCAGAAGATGAGATTGGGAAGTGGGGTAAAGAGAAGGGAGACTTTAAGTTGGGGTTAAAGGGTGCTGGAAAATAGAAATGAGTCCTTCTGAGGAAAAAAATAGGGAAAAAAGCAGAAGACAGAGGCCTGAAGATCTCCCAATGTCAAATAAAAAAATAAAGTGGACCAGTATTCTATGAACAAAATTATCGAGTAAGTCTCGATGCCACACAGAAGAGCCAAGACTGAGAGAAGCACAGTCTGCACCAGGAGACCAACCAGCTGAGACTGTGATGGAGGTAATTGCACAGAAATAATTTCTACCAGAGGTCATGGTGTGGAAATATCTGGAGCCAAAACACAAAATGACCTTCACTTCTAGGAATGGGTATTAAAGACCATGGTTCCACTCTGGATGGGTGGCAGTGGAGGTAGGTATGTGTGGTGTGGGGGTGGGAACTCTGCAGGGGTGAAAGCTGATTTGGGCCAGTAGTTTTGGGGACCATCACAAAGGAACTGCTGAGTGCTTTAGGCCTGTGCAGAGCTAAGCAGCATGGATGGCACTTGTGAACATTTGAGTATTCACAGTGCTTGTAATTTGTGCTTGAAAGGGTGATTCATGGAGGGCATAGTCGCTGTGTCCAAGATGTGAAGGGCTATCATATGAAAGAGTAATTAGATTTGCTTTGTGGATTTCCCAGAGCACTTAGCTCTGGTGTTCCACTGGAGAACATGACAGAAACAGGGATTAGCATGATTTATCTTCCTATATGTAGACTTGGGTTTAGAGTCAAGGAGAGTGCATTTTATTTGGTGATATTGCAGATTGGCTTGGGACAGGCCTGCTGGACCCTCAACATCAACTAGTGGGGAAGGGAAAGAATTGGGAGATTGAGTGGGGCAAGGGGCTGGGGAAATGGACTTGATTGAAGGATCAGCTCCTGTTGGACAGGCAGCACTCCTGCAGTCAGCACTCCTGTGGACAGCATCTGAGACTTATGATGGGTTCCGGCTCTATTAAGGTAGGAATCACCGTTCAATGGAGGGCTAACCTGGCAGGCAGGTGCTATAGCAGGAAATGATATGGTAGAAAATACCCAGAGCCAGATGGCTATTGATGGCCTGGTATGTTAGCTGGTTCACATTAAGACTCCTTCAAATATTTGGGAGTAGGGAGAATAGGATCTGATGTTTGGGGGAGGCTTGAATGGGTGTTGGGAGAATTGGCATGCTGGGTAAGTAAACTAAGACCAAAGTCCAGGTGGACTTCATAAGATGAAGAAGACTACATTCTCCTTGAGACCTTGCCTGGAGATACTGCCACTGACTGGGTCTGGAATTAACCACTAGGCCATTGATCCTGGGAAGAACCTCAGAATCCTTTTCAGCACAGTTCTCTAGGGAATCACAGAGTCCTCACAGATGGTATTCAAGATGTTATTGAAAACCTCAGGGATTTTAACCACTTCTACCTTTTCCAAAACTCAGCTCAAATGTTCTTTTCTCTGTAAAGCCTTCCTAAATTGAACCCTCATACATGGTTATTCTTACTGCATCTGGTCCTTCCCTCTTTTAGCTCTTTACCTCTCTGCAGTATCAACATTTGCTTATGGCCTTTTAACTTCTCTTAGTGGAGCTCACTGTGCACAATGGGAGTCTTTTTCATATCTACCTACCCAGCCACTAGAATGGAAGATACTATTTCTATTTTTGTTAAATAATTTGGGTAAGATCTTGTCGCATGAAGTGGTAGAAGTAGATTCAATTTTGAGTCAGTCTTTTGTTTAAATTCTGTGTTCTTTTCCTTAAACCCTGTACTCCATGGTGTGCCCTTCAGCACGTTGGCACAGGCTTAGTTAGAAGGAGAACAAGGCTGCATTTGTGTGCATTCACAGACATCAAAGAAATTTCATGACTGCTCTGAAAGTGGTGTCTTGGCTCCACCCTCAGAAACTTCCATCTTCTCTGGTACATTATATAAACTGAGATCAAACTAGTTGTGATGAATCTGACTTTTGACAACCATCATAACACTATTGCCTTTATTCAGCTGTGGCTGAACTATTTCTGTCTGGCTTGGCTGCCTAAACTACAAACTTTTAAAAATCAGATGTCTTTATGCCTACAGAAACTGAGAGAATTATTTTATAATCATACTTGCTGGAAAAAAATAAGTCAATGGAAATTTTTAATAAAATATGTGGTAAAAACAAAATTTTAAGTCATGAATTGGAAAACATGCAGCCAAATCTTTATCCACTAGACTACTCAATATTCTGCAGTCATCTGTGGAAATTTATAGATATTAAATTAGATATAGGCTGTTTTTTCTGTTTGTAGAACATAACAGAAACCTAATTGAAAACCACACAGCAACATTATAAAACCAAATGTGGCATTTATTCCCTTCAAGGTCAAAATGCATATGCAAATGTAAAGAAAATTACTTGCTTTCTCATTGAACAAAAGACTTCTGTTAATATTTTTATTAAATATTGCATGTTTCTAAGAGACAGATAATGAAGAAGGTAATTGTAATCATTCGCTACAAGAGTCTAAATTATATTCAAAAGTGATGAAAATAGAGACAAATTTCCTTTTCTGTGGCAGAAGGGAGTTGGTCAGACTTGTTATCTCCAAGGTCCCTTGTAGATCTGAGAGCTACAGAGTTGTCATTAGAATTCAGAGCTACCTTGATCAGCTGCAGAGATTTTCAGATATAAGTAAGATGAATTTCAATAAGACCAAGTATAGAGAAGTGCACTTGGGGAGGAAAAACAAACTATAGACATTCCAGGTGATAAAGGCAGTGGTGTGTGAGCACCTCAGTGAAAGACTCAGGGATGAGTAAGCTGTTCACAGTGTTGCTCAAGTTGAATAAATCTGGGGGAAATGCACAGAGTGTAATCTGCAAGAAGTGCAAGGCCATCCCTGGGGTTGCTTGTCACCACACACACCAGGCCTGGGTGCTGTGATTTGATTCAGATCAGCAACTTAAAAAAATGGATACTTAAGAGAAAAGAAACCCAAAGTTATATTGGAAATGAAAAAGGGCTTTTAAAAGGTCAATTTCTTTTACTTTCCTCTCTTGCTTCCTTTGTTAAGAGCTTGAAGGTAGAATTAAGGAGCAGTCCTTATTCATATGAAAGAATATCTCAAGTCTCTGTTTCCTGTAAATGAACTATACCGAAACAGTTGCATTTTGGCTAATTATTAGTGTAATGCTGGGTTTAAATTCCTATGGTCAAGTATTTATAGGTTATTCATGAATTTGTCACTTGTCATGTTAAGGTTTTGAAAACATTCTTTCCACTCTGCTCTCTTCTTTTTTTCTGGCACTGAGCAGACAGGTGCAGATTTTCAACGACAGGCATAGGTTTTCAATAAATATCTCTAGTAGAACAAGTTCCTGATTGAAAATGAAAATGGGAGTTCTGGTCAAGAAGGAGGCATAGGTAGAAATGCTTCGCTTCCTTGCACAACCAAAAGTAGGATACCAACCAATTTAAAACAATAAACAACTGGAAGTGCTGGAAAATCAAACTGCATGGAATTCTGATGACCATGTAGTTAAAACTTTCACCCAGACCAGTAGGAGGGGCAGAAATGGGAGACGGGAAGCTGAGCAGAGAGGATGTGTAGCAAAGCAGCAGACTGCTTGGTTGAGGCAGGGCTGGCTGAACATGAAATTAAAGACTCAAAACTAGCTGTAAAATACTGCAGGGGATGTGATGTGGGAGAAACTCCCAGTCTCATAGGAGAGAGTTCATTGGAAAGTGGGGCTAGAGCTGAGAAAGAAAGGGCTTTGCTTCCTCTCTGACCTCTTCCCCACATACAGCACCACAACACAGCAAAGAGCATTGCCCCACCCTGGCCAATACCTAAGGCTCTATCCCTTACAACATAACAGGTGCACTGAGACAAAGAAACATGGCCCACATGAAAGAACAGATAAAAACTCCAAAAAAGGAACTCAGTGATGAGGAGATAGACAACCTATCTGATGCACAGTTCAAAACACTGATAATCAGGATGCTCACAGAACTATTGAGCTTGATTGCAAAATGAAGGAAGAGATGAAGGCTACCCAAAATGAAATAAAGCAAAATACACAGAGAACCAACAGTGAAGGGAAGGAAACCAGGATTCAAATCAATGATTTGGAACAAAAGGAAGAAATAAATATCCAACCATAATCAGGAACAGAATGAAGAAATAAGAATTCCAAAAATGAGGAGAGGCTTAGGAACCTATGGGACAACTTTGGATGTAAGTGCTATAACATCCTAATCATAGGGGTGACAGAAGGAGAAGAACAAGAGCAAGAAATTGAAAACTTA
>PVKM010018080.1:0-25323 GCA_004027735.1 Carollia perspicillata
ACAACCTTGGGCAGGTTACTTCTCTGTGCCTCAAATTCTTCATCTGTGAAATGTGACTAATGTTATCCACTTGGTCATTGGGAAGCTTAATTGAGGTGCTTGTTTGTTTACATTTAACATACTTACTAGTGTATTTGGTTTTATCTACTGTCTTGCTCTCTCTTTGATATGTGTCCCACCTGTTTTATATTCCGTTTTCTAGCCTTTTAGATCAATCAAATATTTTTAAAAATCCAGTTTCTCTTCCCTATTAGCTTATTTGTAATTCATTCTTTTCTCCTAGTGGTTACCCTTGTGTTTTCCACATGTGTTCTTGATTTATAAGTCTAAGAGCAATGAGTGATTTCACCCCTTCAGGACCTCAGGACACTTTAGTCCCATTTCTCCTTTCCATCATTTACTATTTGCTGTTGTGCTTTTAAATGTATAATGTTTAACATATGTAGATACATAACTCCTATGACTAACATTATTATTAGTGCTGGAAGTCAGTATTCACTGAGGTTTACCAATATTCACTTCCCAGTGCTCTCATTCCTTCCTGTGTTTCAGTGTTTCTTCTGCAATCATTTTTCTCCTGCTTAAAGAATTCCCTTCAGTGTTTCTTTTGAAGCCTGTGCTAATGATGTATTCTTTTCCCTTTCATCTGATGGGAAATGTCTTTATTTTGCCTTTTTCTTTAGGGTATTTTCACTGGGAATAGAATTCCATGTTGGAAGTTATTTTCTTTCCTTTTCATTCTATGGTCTCCTGCCTTTTATTATTTCTATAGATAAGTCAGTAATTGACACCTATAGTGTGGTGGCATATCCCCTGCCCTGTGCAAGATGGTGATAGGAGAAAGTATTGCACTGAACACATGCAAGGCTAGTGAGACAGTTGGATGAGGTGGGGGAAGGGAAGCCCTCCTACCCTCTTCCAGTACCCACTTGGGGGTGGGACCAGGAGAAAGCAGGCACATGTGCCATAGAGGTCAGAGTAGTGGCAGGGGGAGGTTCTATATTGAAGAAACCAGTCAGTCTAGCTTGAGGACAAAAGGGATTGGGGAATGGGCCCTTCAGATCATGTGGAAGTTTGGACAGAGAAAGCACCTGGTTCGGCCCACACAGGAAACTGAATGTAAACCCAAGAGAAGGAAGTGATGGGGTCTCTTGCCCACCTCTTGAACATACTGGCCAGTGCATTTGTGGGACCTTCTGGCTCCAGAAGCCATGGGGTGAATGGCTGCACCAGCCACACCTGTGAGTTCCAAGGAGAGAACCTGAGATCTGCCTGGATGACCATTCAGAGGCTGCCTGACATTCCCAAGGGATAGTACTTTAAATGGGAGAAGGAACTCTGGATGCTGCCTTTGGTTTTGGCCTGGTTGAGGGTGGCTGGGCTTTCCTCTGGGTTTCCCAGAGGGTATAGGCTTTGGGATAAGAGTCTGCCATTTTCCCAGATTGTGCAGCATTTGAATAAAGATGTTTTTCCTTTCTCACCAACCTCTGCCTCTGGAATTTTCCTGTTGGTGGCAGCAGGCAGCCAAACCCTCACTTCAGTTCAGTAACATTATTAGTCTTCTAGCTGTTCCTTTGAAAGTATGTTTTTTCCCCTAAATGCTTTGAAGACTTCACTCTTAGTTTTTCATTGGCTTGCTATAATGGACCTGGGTGTGGGGTTTTTGTTTTTATCCTTCATTTTCATGAGTGTGTTTGGATTTCAGTCATTATTATTTCAGTCTGAAATATTATTTCAGTCTCTTAAATATTGCTTCTGGCCCTAACTGATGTGACTCTGCTGGTTGGAACATTTTCCTGTAACTGAAAGGTTGAGGGTTCAATTCCTGGTCATGGCACATACCTAGGTTATCAGTTTCCCCAGTCAGCACATATGGGAGACAGCTGGTCAATGTTTCTCACATTGATGTTTCTCTGTCTCCCTTATTCTCTCTCTAAAAGTAATGAAAGAGAGCTTGTGGGTTGGTGCACACATGGAGGTTCTGGAAGAGTGGTGCAGTAAGCATAGAAGCTCCGTGCCCTTTCCCCACATCTTACCCTATCCATCTCTTCCATCTGGCTTTCCTGAGTTATGTCTTTTTATAATAAACCAATGATCTGTATGCAAGTCCCATAAGGAAAGAGATGCTGCTGTTTCTTCAGGATCTAGAACATTGCCTGGTGCATGAGGAGTCCCTGAAATATCAGATGGGCTCATGTGATTCAGTGAAGGCATGCAAACTGCTCCCCAACACTATTGCTTCACTCCTATTCAGTTATTGCATGCCAGTCTCACCACCCCACGCTTGGAGCAGTTTCCAAGTGTATACCTAGGAGTGGAATTTCTAGGTCATATGATGACTGTATTTAACTTTGGATTTAACCAACAGAGAGTGACTAATTACCTAATTAAAATATTTAACCTAGACTTCCAGACAAGATGGAGGTGTAGGTAGACATACTTTGCCTCCTTATGCAACTATAGAAAGAATTACAACCAGATCTCAAAACTAAAATACTAAGAACCATCAGAAAATTGAGCTTTATGGAAGTCCAACAACCAAGGATTTAAAAAAGACACATTCATCCAGACAGTTTAGAGGGGTAGAATTGTGGTAGTGTGGCATGGAAAGGTGACAGTGGCAGTGGAACAGATGGGAGGGATCCTAGAAAGTGAGTGATCCCAGACCAGATGGCACAGCTCAGGGTTTCAGCACTGGGAAGATACATCCCCATTACCTCTGGCTGTAAAAACCAGAGGGAGTTAGGGCAATGGAAGAAACTGCTGGATTTTCTCCACTTAAAGGGCCAGTATGGTCTTAGAACATCCACAGACTCACCAACTTTGGGATTCAGGGCAGGAGTTGGAAGGGTGCCAGTCACACATTGGGAAGCAGGTAAAGTGACTGGAAACGGAGCCAGTGCTGGGTGAACCGCCAGAAGCCAGGCAGGGGCATTATCCCCTCTCAGAGCAACAAAGCTGTGAAGTGGATTGCCCCACCTTGGCAATTACCTAAGGCTCTGCCCCACACAATGTACAGGTGCCTTTTCTGCCTAGGCCGCACTACTAAGGGAGTAAAAGCAGCTCTACCTAATACACAGAAACAAACACAGGGAGGCTGCTGAATTGAGGGCACAAAGGAAAGTGGCCTAAATAAAAGAACAGAAGAAAACTCCAGAGAAAGAACTACCATAAATGAAATGGACATGGCCAACCTTTCAAACGCAGAGTTCAAAACACTGGTTATCAGGATGCTCAGGGAACTCCTTGAGTATGGGGGGAGAAAATGAAGGTCACATTAAGTGAAATAAAGAATAATGAACAGGAAACCAACAGAGAGGAAAGGAAGCTGGGATTCAAACCAACAATTTGGAACATAAGGAAGAGATAAACATTGAACAAGAACAAAAAGAAGAAACAAGAATTCAAAAAACAAAGATAGGCTAAGGAATCTTTGGTATATCTGCAAACATGCCAACATCTGAATCACAGGGATGCCAGAAAGAGAAGAGGAAGAGCAAGAAATTGAAAATTTATCTGAAAAAATAGGGAAAGAAAACTTCCCTAATGTGGTGAAAGAAACAGACATACAAGTCAGGAAGCACAGAGAGTCCCAAACAAGTTGGAATGGAAGAGGAACACACCAAGACACATCATAATTAAAAAGCCAAAGGTATAAAGAGAGGATAAAGAGAGAATCTAAAAGCAGCAAGGGAAAAGCTGAGTATTACATACAAAGGAGTTATTAATACTATCAGCTGATTTCTCAAAAGAAACTTTGCAGGCAAGAAGTATTCAAAGTCATGAAAACCAAGGACCTACACCCAAGATTTATTCTATCCAGCAAAGCTATCATCTAGAATGGAAGGCAGATAAAGAACTTCCCAGACAACATAAAGCTAAAGGAGTTAATCACCACAAAGCCATTATTATAGGGAATGTTAAAGGAACTTATGTAAGAAAAATGTCAGAGCCACGAACATTAAAAAGGTGACAAATTCCCAACTATCACTAACTGAATTTAAAAGAAAACAACAACCTAAACAAACAGAACAGGAAACAGAATCATAGATATGGAGGTCATTTGGAGTGTTGTCATCTGGGAGGGGAAAAAAGGAGAAGGGGAAATGGTGCAGGGATTAAGAAGTATAATTGGAAGGAATAAAATAGACAGGGGGATGTTAAGAATAGTATAGGAAATGGAGAAGCTAAAGAACTCACATACATGACCCATGGACATGAACTAAGGAGCAGGGAATGCTGGAGAGAAGGGGGTTACCAGGTGGAGGAGAGTAATGGCAGAAAAAATTGGGACAACTGTAATAGCATAATCAATAAAACATACTTAAAAATTAAAAATAAATAAATGAAAAAATATCCTTGGGTGAGGATAAAAAATAAAATACCACTTCTGATTTGTTCTTCCATCTTCTTCAAGGACTCAGTAAATGACATCATCATCCATCCATTTCTGCTGCTCAGTCCAGAAACCAGGGGTCCTTCGTTCACCCCTTCCTTACATATCATCCACAACCATGTCCTAAGTCTTTCCACTTCTCTTTCCATGGGTCACACCCAAGTCCAATTTGCTGTAGTCTTGATGGGGCTTCTGCATGAGCCTGTTAAGTCTACATTTCCAACCCTGTCTGATATCATTCTTCCTCCATTCCAGGCACCGAAGCCACCTTGTAGGGTGTCAACCACAGGGCCATGACACTTGCTGTTTACCTGGGAATGCCCTTGCCCTGGGTGTTCACATGACAAATTCTTTCCATCTTCTTAGAACCTGGAAAAGTCCTCCTTGGGCCACTCTGCAGTCACCTCCATCTTATTACTCACTGTATTTTCACAGAACTTCTCCAACTCTGAAATTCTTATTTATTTCTTCACTAGATGATCCTATATCTTCCCCACCAGTCTGTGGTTCGGTTCCCACTTGAGCAGAGTCTTTGTCTTTGCTCTGTTCCTGCATCATTTTGAATACTCTCAGCCATGAACAACAGAATGTCCAACCAAAGTCTGCTTCATTATTTCAGCTTTCTACAGATGTGTACAGAGGCTCAGAGAGAATAAATAACCTACCTAAAAGTCATGCAGGTAGTAAGTAGTAGATCTTGGATATGAACCTAAGCCAATTACTTCAAAGCTTGGGTTTGTTCACAGTGTGACTCCAATGCTGCCTGGGGTGCCCAACCTTTTGGTGTCTCTGGGCCACACTGGAAGAAGAAGAGTTGTCTTGGGCCACACAGTAAATACACAAATACTAACAAAAACTGATGAGCAAAACAAAGGTTTTAAGTAAATTTACAATTTTCTGTTGGGCTGCATTCATAGCCATCCTGGTCCAGGATGCAGTTGTGGTAAGTTACACCATCTTAAATAAGGGGACTTAATGGTCAACATACAAAACTTTTTTAGTAATGCAGTTACCAGAAGAGGAAAAACTGGTGAAATCCCAATAAAGACTATAGTTTTTTCTCCCCACTAATGGCTTTTTTTGTTGTTCCAAAATCCAGCCCCAGATCCCCACATTACATTTGATTGTGATGTGTCCTTGGTCCCTCTAACATGTGACAGCTCTCCTTTTATGACCTTGATGATTTTGAAGAGTACTGGCCAGTTATAATAAAGAATATCTTATAGTTTGGGTTGTCTCGTGCATTGTCATGATTAGGTGGAGGCTTTCCATTTGGGGGGCAAAAATATTACAAAAGCCATGTGCCCCTCTCAGTGCATCATTAATATGTCTTGTTTCTGGAAAGCTACAACTTTGGTCACATGGTTGAGGTGGTGTCTTCTGTGTTTCTCCACTGTAAAGTTACTGTACTTCCTTTTGTACTTAATAGCTGTCTTGGGGAGATAGTGTTAGACCATGCTAGCAACCTGTTTCTCCTCAAATTTTGGTGCTAACTGTAGCATCCATCAGTGGATCTTGCCTGCAACAATTTTATTCTTGTGGGATTCTAATGGTGAAAGAAAGATGTCTTGAAACTTCATTTAACAAGAAGTCTTGCAACAGGATAGGCACAGGGCTTGGCTCAGTGCTTCACAGTGTCATCAAGGACTAGGCTCTTCTTTCCACCATTCTCCACATGTTAACCTTTGTCCTCAGATTTAGCCCTTAATGACAACATCCATCTCAAAGGCAGGACCTCTCCCTGCCTTGCCGTCTGGACCAGGGAGGAGAATATTTCTCAGACCCACCCTTGTTCTCTGAAAATCTTTCCTCATACTCACTCCATTAGGCAGGATCATGATTACCTGCCCATGACCAAGTGGCAAGGAAAGTGAAGGAAGTAAGGTGTGGCATTTCCAGCCAGTGTTGACGGGCTCTGGCAGAGAAGAAACTTAGGGGGTGAGCACTGGGGAGGCAGCCCCACGTCTGCCACACTGTTGCCAAGCCCCCAAAGCAGTGCCCACCCTTTGTACATGCAGATGCTCAGTACATCTTCACGGAGTGAGCAAGTTCTTTGTCTCATGCCTGGAGATATAGCTTGCAGAATCAGAGAGAAGAGAGTAATTTGGAAGTAGATTGGGGGCCAGTGGGGTCAGAATGGCAAGGTCACAACATGGCTGAGGTGGATCTCGATGGGAGAGACCCCAGTTCAAGGACACTAGGCTTCATCAGGCTTTGGTCTCCTCTGGCCCCACATTTTCCTCCACCAAAGCCAGGAAAGAACCTACAGAGACGGCTGTGAAGGAAGGCAGAGACCTGACTGTTCAACTCACTGACTCTACTGAAAAGGTTTTCCAGAGGAAGGGGGGTGTCCAAGGGAGGTCCCTGCTCTGAGGCCATGGATGTAGCCTGGAAGGTTGTTTGGTAAATAGTGACATTGTTATAAATATTTAATAAGCCAAGGGACTGCAGCATATGAAAAATTGATGAGGTCTCTGAGTGGGAAATGAGGGCATTTCTCTCTGTGTGTGCTCTGGAGAGACAGCTGGAGGCTGACATCTGCTTAGGCTGACACCTGTATTTGTGGTCAGGCGGATGCACAGTCAGAGACTCATCGCCATGCTCAGGAAGCACTGATCCATCACACCAGTGTTAAGGCCGAGGGAGGAATTCCCAGCCATCAGTCCTCCCATGTTTACTAAGCACCACATGCCATGTGAGACAGCCAGTCCTGCGTTGGTCCTGGGAGCAGCGCCTGCAGAAAGGGCACGCGGCATCTTGATGAATGACTTTAATAAAAAGCAGCTTGGAAGGACCTTCAAGTAGGAAACCAATAACAATAATTAGATGTTTCTTAATCATTTATTTATTTTATAATATATGCCCTGCCTGCTTCTGGAAAAAGGATGGAAGTGGCTTGCAATTAAAACCCAGGATGATTCAAATGAAGATAAACATGAGATCAGGAGCCTCACTGAGGGAGTGAATTTTCCTCCATCAACTTTCTGCTATCCGCTGAGAATACTGTGTCAGCTCACCTTGCCAGTCACCTTTTGCTCAGCAGAGCTACAGGATGCAGCCGATGTAAAGTAGGGCTAAAGGTGTCACAGGGACAAGTGGGTGAGGAAGGAGCATGGCATGAGCTGTAGTCTCAGCATCTCAGCACTGGGCCTCCAGCCACATTTATATTTCATTTATCATCCATCCAAACAAATCTATGTTTATGGGAGGGTGGCATGGAAAATGAATGCTCCTGTATCAGGCAAAGCTTGTCAGAGTGACAGTACAGGAAGGGAATAACAGAGGGGTGACCTGCATGGTACATTCTACTTGATAGCTACTTTCATGTTCCCTGACCGTCTTCTCCTGAGCCTGTGTTGGGGCTAATGGGGATGCAGCCGCCAGTATCTCCCCGTGGGCTGAAGGCAGACCCTGTCTGCACAACAGCTTGGGCCATGTGTCTGGACTGTACTGTACCCGCCTCTTCACACCAGTGGGAGCAGAAGTGGCTATGGCCAGAGTTGGGTGACCAACTTGATCAGTGATTGCTGAGCTGTCCTGGGCTTAGAGAAGGAGAAGAAAGGCAGCCCCTCAAAGGGTCCTTGGGGAGCAGGTGAAGGTGTTCTAGAGAGGCCTCATGTGGGGTTACCGGGGGAACAGGTAGGCAAGAGAATGGGAAGGTAAAGAGGGGTGGGCTTGAAGTCTGTTGCTTCAGAAACTCCATGAGAGGTAGAATGGAAGTTTCCACACAAATTTCAATGCTCATCAAATGTTTGTTCAGTCTGAATCTCATGTTGGCTTCTTTCTGACCTGTGGCCATGGTGGTGGGAATGGCCACCTCCTCCCTGGTCTAGTGTAGGAGTTTTGAAATCGTGGGTTCAGAAGCTAGACTGCCTGTGTTCAAATCCAGCTTTACCACTTCTTCATTTTGTGCTCTGGGCAAATCTGTTAAGATTTTTGTGCCTCAGTTTCATATATAACGTACTTAGAAAAATGTCTGGTGCTTGGTGTTAACTGGATTAGTTACTGGCTTTCCTGATCTTCATCCCAGGTTAGTAGATGAGGAAGGCCTAAGGAACACAGTGACCTAGCTTTGAGCCATATTGAAAGATCATATGGCTACAGCTTTGAAGAAGGAGTCATTAGCTGGTAGACTTACTGAATGTCTGGTTGATCACTGAAAAAAAGAAATCCCTCTGTGTCCCTTCCCTACCAAGTAGGAACATAAATGTAATGTTTATGAGATAAACCACTCCCACCCAAACCAGGGTAACAGAAAGTAACAAAGCTGTTATGCCATCTGTGGAAATAAAGTAGTATTTCTGAGTGTTAAGGCACTAGCCTATATCCCTTATGGCACATTAGAATCCCCTAGGGAGTTTTTAAAAAAATTACTGAAGTCTTGAACCCGTGCTTAGACATGATCCAGTTAGTCTAAGGTGAGGCCTAGATAAAAGTGTATTTTTACGGTTTCCTACATGTTAATTTTAAAAAATGAACTCATGGATATGGACAACAGCGTGGTGATTGCAAGGGGAAGGGGCATATAAAGGCGCTAATGGCAATGGAAAAAATATAATAAAAAACCAAAAAAATAATAAATGGTAGATAAAACAGCAGCTTTAATATGTAAAAAAAAAGTTCTGGAACATATTTGCCTGTTAAATAAGGGAGGTGATGATGAATGAGTTGAGAATCTATGGGAGGTGTGGACTCATGATAAGATCAGGAAGGGCATGTACACCTCTGGTTAAGGGCTGTGGTGTGACTTTGCAGTGGATGTGTGTGGTAACTGTCAACAATTGTCAAGGTGGTTCTAAAATGACTGGAGTCTGGAAAACTCAGGGATAGATCATTCACCATGGTTTGAGGCTAAGAGGTCCATCAGGTATCCTGCTCTAGCTGGTGAAGAAGGAACTTTCGTCAACATTGGGCAAGTGTTCAGAGGCATTGAGACATGAACTTTTCTGGGTTCATGATCCTGTCCTCTGTAGTGGAAACTGGCAATTGTCCTCCACTACCCACTTGCTACCTTGCCAGAGGCAGCATTTCTCAGCTTCCCTCCAGGTAGCTATATGGCCATGTGAGTAAATCCTGGCCAGGAGGGTACAAGAGGAAGTGATGTGTGCAAATTCTAGACCACATCTTTTAAAAGGAAACAGATTGCCCTCCACCTCCTCTCTTTGCCCCTTCTTGCTGCTGGGAAATGGTAACACGGCAGCTGTCTTGGATCCAAAAACAGAAGCCAAGTGTTGGGGAGGGCAAGGCAGTCCTGCAGCAGCTCTGGGCTATTGTGTGAGAAAAAATAAAAGCCTATTATTTTATATATCATATTGTTAGGTCTTTGTTTCAACAGCATAGCCTGTACACTAATTACTACATGATTCATTGGGCACTAATTTTGGCACACTCTAGAATTCTGGGAAGAGGACAGAGAGAATAGAAAGGGAGGGGAAGGAGAACAGGGGAAAAAGGAAAGAGTAGGAGGAGTCTTCTTTCCCTCTGGCACCTCATTGGTCTGTATGAGTCTCTTCTCAAAGTCTCCCCTGACTCTGTGACCAGGTCCATCACCCTCCAACACTGCCATCAAAGCCTCCTTGGTTGCATGAACCCTGATTTACAGCATTTATCATGATTACAGTTTCACACTTCTCTGGTTCCTGTAGGTTTGCTTTCAGCTGGCTTGGGTTCTAGGTTTGTTCCAAAGCCTGTGAGGGCAGGAGTCTATTTCTTGACCACACTGTCTCACTACCATTAGTCTGTGGCCAGATAGACTCCATGCCCTGTTTTTGGGGTCAGAACATTTTCCCTGTAAATATCACCTGGCTGCCCGGTGTTTTGTTGACTATTTGCTCATTTAATGGACAAATGTTAATTGAATGCCTACTGTGTGTCAGTTACAGTATGCTAGACACTGCAGGTAAGAGTGTTGAGCAAGACCGACATGCTCTTTAATTTTATGTAGCTTACAGTGGAGAGAGAGATATTAACTGAATAACCTCACTGACCCACATTATTTGCAGAGAAACATTTATATTTTCCTACTTTGCTCAGTTCTATCAGAAAAATAAGAGGGCAGTATTAGCCATCAGTCAATTTTGTCTTTGAAATAGGAAGAATTCTAGTTTTATTTTGATTCCTGTGAGTTAGGTTTTTCGCTCTGATGGGACTGCAAACAAATAAGCTTGAGAAAAGGATTTTTATAGACCAGGTGACAGTTTAAAGCTGTGGGTCTTTCACTTCCAATGTTGCATTATAATGTCTGTCCTAGCTGAAACAAAAGGAAGCTCTAAGCCACAACTAGGAAAAAAATGGAGTCCCTCCATACCGAAAGCCTCAAAAGGAGTGTTCAGTATTGAGGGTGGGAGTAGCCCACCGAGACCCATAGCCTTGAGAAGATGCTTGCCAAAAACTGGTACAAGTACTCCCCCGTGCCCAATCTCCCTAACCCCATCCTATCTGTGCAATCAGTGAGAGGACTGAGACAAGGACTGGTGAGTGCAGAACAATCTTAGGGACAAGTCCTGAGCTTCCAACCATGCATGTAGGTTCTAGGGAGTGGAAATTCCACAGCACTGCCTGGAGCCTACCTTTACAAGCTGCAGTGCTGGAGGGGGAATCCTGCTCTGATGAGTACCTGCTAGGCAGCTGATTGGAGAGGGGGTTATAAATTAAGAAAGAGGGAAATAACTACATATATGCATAAATAAAATAAGAGAATGGTTTTCACTGGCTGAAGATGATAATACTCCATAAACAGAGTGAAATGTTTACCTCAACTGTCTGCAACTGAGGTCAGTGAGATGAACAAACAACCTAACGATCAAACAACATAGTATTTCCTTCTCCTTTGTATCATAATCCATCCATGTGGGGTATTGCAAATGAAACCCACTCTCAGTTATTGGCATTGAAATATCTTCATTGGTTTCTGAGAAAAGTCTTCAGACACATGAGGAAATTCATCAGAGGGACAGGGGGACGACCACCCTGAGGACTCAGAACAGGTGACACGTGTGAAGACAAATCACCACAGTGAGAGTTAGAAAGATAGGCAGTGATAGAAGCAAAAGCAGGGTACTATGCAAAGATATTAATTATCAGAGAAGCTGAAGGAATTTTTGGAAATACAAAACACGATTGAAAAAACATTGGCTTGCATCATCCAGTGAGTGAATTAAAAGGCTTTATCAAGAAACTCCACTACCCTCCACCTGCCTCCCACCCCCCCCACACACACCAGCCAACTCCTAATCCTGTAATCCTTTCCCAATCTATATTCTGTCTGTATGAATCTGCTTATTCTGGATATTTTATATAAACAAAATCATATAGTATGTATGTCTTTTGTGCTGGCTTTTTTCACTTATAATGTTTTCAAAGTTCATGTTGCATGAATCGGTATTTGATTTCTTTTTATGGGTGAAATATTTCATTTTGTTCTCCACTCATCAATTGATGGACATTTGGGTTGTTGCCTGGAATGATCTTCCTAACCAATGTGCTAATTCACCTAGCATGAAGGCCCAAAGCCAGCAGTAGTATCACAGCATGCACATGAGGGTGCTTGGTGCCAGAGGTGTGAAGGTTGTGAGAGAAACAGGCTCAAAGCACATGGAGTCACAAGTTACCATGCTAAAGGAGTAGCTGAACCTATTCATTCTCTTCTAGAAAATGATATAAAATTGTTGTCAAATAAAGAGAGTACAAAAATATTTGCAGCCAAAAAATGTAGAAAAACATTATAGAGGTATGCCAGACAGTTAATTAAAATATCTTAAATTTCTGGATTTGGGATATTTTTGGTATTTACCAGTTACTTCAAAATGTGTGATTTGTGCTTTATTTTCTCATTTTAAATACATACCTTTCAATTAAAAAAAGAGAAACACCCTAGAACTTGGTTAAGAAAGACAAAGAAAAATAATAAAAGAGACTCCTGGCCAAGATGGAGGTGTAGGTAGACATATTGTGGCTCCTCACACAACCAAAATAAGGACAATAGATTTAAAAACAAAAAACAACCAGAACTGACAGAAAATCAGACTGTATGGAAGTCGGACAACCAAGGAGTTAAAGAAGAAACATTCATCCAGACCTGTAGGAGGGGCAGAGACAGGCAGCCAGGCACAGACGACTCAGCAAGGTAGTGGCTGGAGACCCGGGCATGCAAGATGGCAGCAGGCAGACCCAGCTAGGCGGCGGCTGGCAGACGTGGCTTGGATTGCAGACTGGGCAGTCCCACGTTCATGTGCACATAAACCAGGAGAAACTACTGGGGAGTGGGATGACCTATGCAACCCAGGGACCCAGCTTGGGGAAATGAAGCCTCAAACCACTGATTGAAAACACCTGTGGGGGTTGAGGTGCCAGGAGAAACTCCCAGCCTCACAGGAGAATTTGTTGGAGAGACCCACAGGGTCCCAGAATGTACACAAACCCACCCACCTGGGAATCAGCATCAGAAGGGACCAATTTTCCCGTGGGAAGTGGGGAAAGTGACTGAAATCCGACAGAGAACTGAACAAGTGCCATTGTTCCCCCTCAGGCCTGTGACCCACATATAGCATCACAGCACAGCCATATGGGCTACCCCACCGGGTGAATACCTAAGGCTCTGCCCCTCACTATGTAACAGGCATGTCAAGACAAAAAAAAAAAAAAAGGCCCAAATGAAAAAATAGATCAAAGTTCCAGAAAAAATTCAACTAAGCAATGAAGAGATAGCCAACCTACCACATGCACATTCAAAACAGTGGTAATCAGGATCTTCACCAAATTGGTTGAATTTGGTGCAAATTGGATGAAAAAATGAAGGTTATGCTAAGTGAAATAAAGAAAAATGTACAGGGAACCAATAGTGATGGGAAGGAAACTGGGATGGACTCAAATCAATGGTGTGGACCAGAAGGAAGAAAGAAACATCCAACCAGAAAACAATGAAGAAACAAGAATTCAAAAAAATGAGGAGAGGCTTAGGAACCTCCAGGACATCTTTAAACATCCCAATAAATGAATTATAGGGGTACAAGAAGGAGAAGAGGAAGAGCAACAAGTGGAAAAGTAATTTGAACAAATAATAAAGGGGAACATCCCCAATCTGGCAAAGGAAATAGACTTCCAAGAAGTCCAGGAAGCTCAAAGAGTCCCAAAGAAGTTGGACCCAAGGAGGAATACACCAAGGCACATTATAATTACATTAGCCAAGATTAAAATGAAGGAGAGAATTCTAGAAGCAGTAAGAGATAAGGAGACAGTTACCTACAAAGGAGTTCCCATCAGACTGTCAGCTGATTTCTCAAAAGAGACCTTGCAGGCAAGAAGGGGCTGGAAAGAAGTATTCCAAGTCATGAAAGGCAAGGACCTACATCCAAGATTGCTCTATCCAGCAAAGCTTTCATTAAGAATGGAAGGGTAGATAATGTGCTTCTCAGATAAGGTCAAGTTCAAGGAGTTCATCATCACTAAGCCCTTATTATATGAAGTGTTAAAGGAACTTATCTAAGAAAAAGAAGATAAACAACATATATAGTAAAATGACAACAAGCTCACAATTATTAACAACCAAGCCTAAAGCAAAACAAGAACAAACTAAGCAAACAACTAGAACAGGAGCAGAGCCACAGAAATGAAGATCACATGGAGGGTTAGCAACAGGGGAGTGGGAGGAGGAGAGAGAAGGAAAAGGTACAGAGAATAAGTAGCATAGATGGTAAGTAAAAAATAGAAAGGGGGAGGATAAGAAAAGTGTAGGAAATGTAGAAGCCAAAGAACTTATATATATGAAACATGGACATGAACTAAAGGGGGGAATGTGGGTGGGAGAGGGTGGGCAGGGTGGAGGGGAGTGAAGGGGGGAAAATGGGACAACTGTAATAGCATAATCAATAAAATACATTTAAAAAAGTCTGAGAAAGCAAAAAAAAAGTAAAATAAAGGAAAATGTCCAGGGAACCAATAGTGATGGGAAGGAAACTGAGACTCAAATCAATGGTTTGGAGCAGAAGGAAGGAGGAAACATTCAACCAGAACAGAATGAAGAAACGCGAATTAAAAAAAAAATGAGGAGAGGCTTACGAACCTCCAGGACATCTTTAAACATTCCAATATCTGAATCATAGGGGTGCCAGAAGAAGAGGAAGAACAAGAAATTCAAAACTTACTTGAAAAAATAATGAAGGAGAACTTTCCCAATCTGCCAAAGGAAGCCCTAGAAGCTCAGAGAGTCTAAAAAAGTTGGACCAAGGGAAGCACACACCAAAGCACATTATAATTATAGTAGCCAAGATGAAAGATAAGGAGAGAATCCGAAAAGCAGCAAGGGAAAAGGGGACAGTTACCTACAAAGGAGTGCCCATAAAACTATCAGCTGATTTCTCAAAAGAAACTTTACAGGCAAGAAGGGGTTGGAAAGAAGTGTTCGAAGCTCTGAAAGGCAAGGACTTACATCCAAGATTACTCTATCCAGCAAAGTTATCATTTAGAATGGAAAGGCAGATAAAATGCTTCCCAGATAAGGTCAAGTTGAAGGAGTTCATCATCACCAAGCCCTTATTATATGAAATGTTGAAGGGATTATCTAAGATGAAGAAGAAAAATGTAAACAGTAAAATGACAACTCACAGCTATTAACAACTGAACCTAAAAAAAATACAACAACTTAACAACTAAGCAAACAACTAGAACAGGAACAGAATTACAAAAATGGAGATCACATGGAGTGTTATCAGTGGGGTAGTAGGAGGGGGAGAAAGGGGGAAAAGGAACAGAGAATCAGTAGCATAAATGGTAGGTACAAAATAGACAGGGGGAGGGTAAGAATGGTGTAGGAAATGTAGGAGCCAAAGAACTTACATGTATGACTCATGGACATGAACTAAAGGGGGTGGAATGTGGGGGGAATGTGCAAGGTGGAGGAGAATAAAGGGGAGGGGAATGGGACAACTGTAATAGCATAATCAATAAAATATATTTTAAAAGAATAATAAAAGATAAAATATGTGAAACTAAATAAAATGATCAATATTTATGTAAAATGAGCTCCAGAAACACATATTGAAGTAAATGGATTAGAAGAAAGTTTACTTGACCCCAATAATTAAATGTTTACATAAAAACAACTCAGGATTAATTGAAAAAAGATCTGCATTTGGATATATTTTATGGAGTTTTATAAATTCCAAGTATAAAAATAAGATATTAAAATCATTTAGGCAAAAATGTGATTATTAAAAAGGGAAAAAATACATGCAGTAGATTGCTCCCCTGTGACACTAAGTATTTACAAGGCAATGGTTAAAAGTTTATAGGGTTCTGAAAAAAATAATTGTGACCCAGAATTTAATACCCTCCCAAATTATTATTTTTGTATACAGATAAAAGACAAATATTTTCAGGTATTCAAAAACTCAGAAAAGATACCATCCACATATACTTATAAGAAATTGAAGTAATTCTCCAGCAGAATGAAAAAAATTCAAAATAAGGAACTGAACAAACATGGTATTCATGAAACAGTGGTTCCAAATATATCCATAACATTAAATGTGAGTGGATTAAACAATCCAATCAAAAGGAAGAGGTTGCAAGGTTAGATTTAAAAACTGTTATTCATTTTAGATTCAAAGATGGAAGTATGTTGGAAGTAAAATGTTGGGAACCGCCCTGCCTGTTTTCAGGAGCTGTAAACCCCCCATGGCTAAGGTTGAGTGAGTGACCTTCATACCATAAGCCACTAAGGAGACAGAGCTTATCTCCCTGGCAGGAGCACTGCTTCTGCTCCTTTTACTTCATCCATAATTGGCCCCCAATGCTTGGTCAGTTAGCCAATGACGGATAAGTTTCCTCAAGGGAGGATAGATCGACCTAAGAGATTATGTGGAGGCCCCAGGGAAGGATTTGGGGGGCTACAGCAAAAGGGGGTGGTGGACCCTAACCCCTAGGCTTTGACAAAGCCTGAGTCCTCATTCTGTCTGCGAGAAGTCTCCTAATCTCTTGGCTGCCTTACTTCCCCAGCCTGACTTAAGCCTAAAACAATGACAGCCCTGTGCTGGAAAGGGCAGGTCCCCCAGGTGATCAGGCCTGAGAAAGAATACGTAAAATTCTGTGAAACCTGCCTTGCTAAGAATGCTCTAAATTAAATGATAAAGGTCCAAGCAGGAAATGAGTTTGTTTCCCAAAGTTTTGTAGCCCTTTAGCTAACAGACCCGGACTCAGAATAGGCTCTCAGAGTTCTTTTTATGCTGTCTATTTTTTGATCCTTACTGACAGACAATGATTAATAAACTTTACCTGGTTTCCTGTGCAAATTCAAACCCAATAAAAACCTGTCAAGGCAAGGGTCTGCGCACTCTCTCTTTGAGAGAGTAGCTGAGCTATCTCTTTTCCTCCACAGGACTCGGTAGTCTGTGTGAATTTTCCTCATGTTTTATCCATAATGCTGCGGGCACTGTGGGCCGGAGTCTGCATCAGTAAAATGATGTAAAAGAAATAGCATGCAAATACTAACCATATGAAATTGGGCTGGCTATTCTAATATCAAAATAGAATTTCAAACCAAAAAAGGCATATTAGAGGGGCATTTTATAATGATAGTAGGATTGATACATCAGGAAGATATAACAATTATATAAATATATATTTAACAAAATACCCCCAATGTACATGCAACAGCAATGAACATAATTGAGGGAGAAATAGATAATTCAGCAATAACAGAGACTTCAATACCCACCTTTCAGTGATGAATAGAACAACTAGGGGGAAGCTCAACAAGAAAATAGGCGACTTAATCAACACTATAAGTAAATTGGACCTCGCAGACATCTGTAGAACACTGACCAACACCAGCATTCTTCTCATGGTTTCACTGGTGAATTCTACCAATATTTTAAGAAGAATTAATGCCATTATCTTCCAAAAAACTGAAGAGGAGGGAACACTTTCCAGCTCATTCTATGAAGCCACTATTACCCTGATACCAAAACAAGACAATGACATCACAAGAAACAAAAATACATACCAATATCTCTTATACATAAAAATGGAAAATTCCTCAACAAAAACTGGTAAAAATTTAACAGTATATAAAATGGATTATACATCATGAGCAAGTGGGACCCCAGCAATTGACTTTGGTTTAACACCCTAAAGTCAATTAATTGAATACACCATATGAATAGAATGAAGGACAAAAGCAATTGTAATAGATGCAGAAAAAGTATCTGATGCTATTCAACATCTCTCCATTAAAAAAACACTCAAGGAACTGGAGCTAACATCATACTTAATGGATAAAGACTGAATGTTTTTACCCTAAGATCAGGAATGAGAAGGATATCTGCTCTTGGCACTTCTCAACATTGTGCTGGAGGCTCTAACCAGGGCAATTAGGCTAGAAAAGAGAATGAAAGTCATCCAGATTGGAAAGGATTATCTCTGTTTCCAGATGACATGTTCCTGTATGTAGAAATCCTAAAGAATTTACTAAATAACTTCTAGAACTAATAAATGAGTTCAGTGAGGTTGCAAGATACAGGATCAATATACATAAATCAATTGTATTTCTATACACTAGAAAATAAACATTCTGGAAAGAAAACTAAGAAAACATTCATTTACAATAGCATCAAAAGAATAAAACACTCAAGGCTAAACAAAAGAAATGCAAGATGTACACTAAAATTATAAAATACTATTGAAATAAAGATTTAAAGAACTATAAAGACATCCCATACTCATGGATTGGAAGGCCAAGGTGGAGGGTGTGGCTGGCCATCCTGCTGGCTGGAAAGCTGGGGGTAAGTTCTTTGATGAGAAACTCAACTCTTTGTACATGACCTGGCTTATGGGTTGTGCCTATGCCACTAATCTGGAGAAGTTTGGGAAGTAGTGGGTCCACGCCATTATCATCCCCAAGGCCTAGGCCATGTCTGGGGACCCCAACTATCTATACTGCATGACTATGCTCTTCTGTGTCAACGTCCTGTACAAGGCAGATGATCCTGACTGTCCCATTTCCCTCCTCTCTTCCTCTTTCAGAAGTTTCTCCTGGATTTTCCTGGTGCTCTAATAGACAAAATGTCCACAGGATTACAGAATACTCACAAACTCTGGGTGTTCACAGTGATGCTTCAGACATTTGCTGAAACGTCCCTTGTTTCTGAAGCCTCCAATGAAGCTCCTTCAGTCAGCCTGCCCCTTCTTGAACCAGGGACCTTTCTGAGCTCAGGTTCAAGCTCTTTTCTCTTTCACCATGTTGCCCTAGGCTTAAGTCAGCATTTATGGGTGTAAGGCTGGGACTCATTCTGAGATCTGGACCTCACTCTGTATCTGTCTTCCATGGGAAGACTTCTCTGAGGCCCAGAATCCTAGAATGCAAAGTACAAATGCACCTAGGCTCCTAGCCTAGGGTAGAGGTTGGCCATTGGAATTTGTGGCCATAAAGAAATGGTTAACTACTCATTCATTTATGTGTGTTGACATTCACTCATTTGGCTGGTTATTCACTCAAAAACCCATTTACTTGTATACCTACTTAGTGCCAGACATTTTTCTAGATAGTAGGAACAGCAGTGAAACCAATAGAAAAATTCTTGCCCTCCTGGAACTAACATTAAAATAAAGTGTGTGTGGGGGAGATTATAAACAATAAACAAAACAAATAGGAGAACAAAAATGCATGTCATTAGTATGAGTTGAGAAAAATAAGACAGAGATAGAAGATACAGAGTGTGAAGTAGTTGCAGTTTTAAACAGAGTGGTGATATTTGAATAAAGGCATAAAGGCGTGGGGGAGCGAGGCAGGCAGATTTCCAGGAGATACATATCCCAGGGAGAGGGATTGGCAAGTGAAAAGCCCTAATGAGGAAGCATGTGCACAGTGTTCAGGAGATGACAAGGTCAGTGGAGCTAGGTGAGGGGAGGGGAGGGCGATAGAAGATGAGATCAGAGGGACCAGCAGGGAGGAGGCCATCATCAGGGCCCTGCTTTCTTCTGAGTGAGCTGAGAGTCATTGGAGAGTTTTGATGTGGGAGGGTGTGTAATGCAGTGGGATAAATGCAGGAAGCCAGACGAGAGACTACAATAATCTGGGGAGAGGTAATGGTGGCTTGGAGCTGGACAATGGCATGGAGGTGATGAGCGTCTGGATTCCAGTGCTGCTGAGGCAGGGTGTGAGAGAAAGAGGGGTCAGCAATGTCTCCAACACCAGCTATCAATGCCAAGGACCCACACCTCCTACAGGAAACCCCACAAGGTAACAGGACCTCTCATAACTCACCTTGTAACCACCTTCTTCCTCTATAAGGACTTGTATGAATTTATCTCCTAAAGCTGTTCCCTAGAATTCCATGATTCCTCCTCCAGAGGGCTTTGCTTCCCATTGTTGGAAAAAAATGAATAGCATGAAGGGAGTCTGGGCTCATCTGAATTCTGCCTCAGTCCCCTTGCTCTCTTTGGTGACAGGAAAAAAACATAACAGTATAAACTGCTCTATGAAAAACAATATTTAATTAGGGCTGAGAGAGTTAGACCAGTGAACAATTAAATGTCCTATTACCATCAGTCTTGAGCCATTTAAGCTTCAGTTCGATAAGGAATCATCACAAAGATCTAATAAGAAATGAAAATATAAATAGTGTAATTTTGTGTTGCATTTCAACCATTTCCCCAGCCTGCAGATCTAGAGTCAGTGTGACTGTGGCAGATGAAAGTGCTCAGCCACAGGGGGATTCAGGACAGGTGGGAAGGAGGCAGCTGCAGTGTGTCCATGAGCTGGGGTAGGAGCTGAGGCCTTTCCGCCAAGCTGGTTTGAATCTACACGGCACTGTGTTTCATCTTACTCTCAATGTCTGAGAAGCAGCATGAGAGTTCTGCTGGAGGAGAGGCAGCTTAAAAGTAACTCTGGAATGTCTTATAAGATGCTGGATTATAGATTAAATACATCTAATAAAATCCCCTGGTTGCTGAGCTTTGAGGATGTGGAAATAACTTCAGAGAGTTTCATGAAGGAGTTGCTTCACTGCACTGAAAAAAACACCTGCTCAGGGCACTGCAGTCCCCGCAGAGGGTTTGGGGATGAAGATGCAACTGTTGCTGAGGTCCAAGTCTGCAGCCAGCACTTCTGCTTATGCCTCTGGGAGTGCAGAGGCGCAAACCCAGGTCACCCATTCCTTGTACCTTCTCAACCTCTCCCTCCCGCCTTGAGAAGTTCTTGTCTTTTCTGTGGAATACCTAGTGTGTGATGAGGACATGGTCTGGGTGTAGTCCTCGTACAAGTCATTTATTTGGGGTTGCAAGCGTCAGAAAATTCCACTCCAATTGGTTTAAGTCAAATGGGGGAACTTTGGCTCGTGTAACTGAAAAGTCCAGATGCTGCAATGGTGCCCGTAGGGACCCATGCCATGGCTTTGACTCACTTTCCCAGGTGCTGACATCACTCTCAGACAAGCTCTTCCTATGTAGTGGCAAGAAGGGCCCGGAGGCACTGGGTTTAACTATCAGCTTGCCAGCAGTGGGAATTTGGGCTATGTGCTCATTCTGATCCAGATGCAGTGCCAGAGGAGGAGGGAATTCAGACTGGTCAGACTGAGGTCACAGGCTCACCCCTGGATCCAGAGGAGGATTAGCCCCTGCACAAATCACACAATTATGAGTGGGAGAGGGGTGATTTTCCACAGGAAAATGTTCCCAGAAATGGCGGTGGTTTGTGAGGTCACAGTGACAGATGTGCCTCACGTCCTTGCCTCCTGGATTTCACAGTCATGGTCAAAAGCTTGTAAGGCTCTCTTAGCTCACACACACACTGGGCTTCATCACAAAGTTAGTGGCTGGTAGGAGGAGACAGTCTAGACACACTGAGTTGACCTAGACCCTGACCCTGACATTCCAATATCTTTCAGGCTCTGTTCTCTGCACTGTAGTTCTCTTACCTACTTCGGGGGGTTATTCGAGACCATTTATGAGCCAGAGTGGAACACACATCAAATGAGGCCCAGAGTGGGTGTCCCAGGCTCAAGGGTCCAGGCTTAGGGAAGTGACCCTTTCTTCATTGCATTGGTCTTTGCTTGCCATCAAAACTGTAATATCTGGGGCAGATACTGGTAAACTTTTTCCTAAAGGGACAGATATTACATACCATTTTACATACCTCTGTGGCAACTACTCGACAGAGTGCAAAATCAGTTATAGGCAGTAAGTAAACATACAAGCATGGCTTGTGCCAGTGAAACTTTATAAAAACAGTCCAAGGCCAGGATTGAGTCATGGGCTACAATTTGCTGATCTCTGATCTAGAGCACTGTTGCAGGCTAAGCTCTGCAGGACATGGCAACCATGTTAAGTGTAACAGGTTTGCAAGAAGTAACACCTGTGTAAAACAAGGTGCGGGGAAAAGACAGGAAGGGCTCAGAGGAGCTATGAGACCACATTTAAGACCTTGTTAGGTCTCTGGCAGCCCGGGGAGAGTGCTGGAGCACAGCTTTCCTGTTAGAGGAGTCAGTGCTGGAAAGGAATGGCCAGGCCCTTGTGCCACCAATGACCAAGTGTTGCTTGGTCATTGGTGGCACAATGGCACTTGGTCAATGACCTTGGTCAACACAATGACCAAGTGTTGCTTGGTCATTGGTCAGGGAGCAGCCCAAGAGGAGACCTTTGGTTCCAAAGCTGGGGACCCTGAAGGAGCTGCCAGGTGGAGGGTATCAGTCATTCACACTCTGCAGCATGTTTCTCTTGAAGGGACACTTGAGTGGCACATCTTCATGTCTTCTATAAGCCTCAAGGTCAAGCAATACTGTGGGGGCAGAAGCCAGGGAAGAATTGCTTGCATTTGAGTAGGACTTTGGCCTGCCTCTAGAATGCAGGGAAAAAGATTTTGGTTTCAGATGAGAGCCTTTCAGTACAAAGGATGATTTTGCCTGGAGCTCCCCTTCTCTTTAGATGTTGCGGGGCATTCAGCAGCTGCATGACAGGTCAGAGGTCCTGGGTCCTGGCCAAAGTCACCATGGCCACCACATTGAGGCAATCCAACTCATTTGTCCAGTTTTATTTTAATTGGCAAATTATTGATTCTCATGTGTCTTCCCATGTGGCTTTCTCTATAGCAAAGAATGTGCTGGCTTTGGGGCTTGAGTAAACATTGTATTTCTCACTGTAAATGAATACTTTGAAATTATGGTTTATGTACCATCCTTGGTTCTGGGTGAGCTCCACCTCAGAGCAATAAGTCATCTGTTAGAGTCTGGACAACATTTAAGCCTAATAAACTCAGAGCTGGACTATGAACTTCTGAACTGCACCAAAGCAAATGCCACCTCATAAGGCTTTTTGGAACTAAGAAGGCTGCTATCCATACAAAGAAAGGATCTTCTTCAGATTTTCTATGTTAAAAATGTCTTGGCAGGTTGTTTGCATGGAGGACAACCATCAAATGCGGAAAGGTGTGAAAAGACCCATCATTCAGCATCTGTAACACTATGAGGGTGACACAGAGGTCAACAACCAGAAACAGATCTCAAACTCCCTGCAAGTGGTCTGAATAGCATAGGACTCCCAGATAAAAACTGCACTTCCCTGGTTCCCAGTGTGGAGCTCTTGATCTACAGGGGTCCTTCCAGTCATAAGGAGAGCAGAGCTGTGCTTGCAGCACTGTGCCCTGAGACATAAGGCCACAGGGTGTGGCACTTTCCTGAGGAGTGGAGTTGACGCAACCTGGGCTATAGAACTGTCCATCAGCTTTGTAGGCATGGGTGGTCAATCGCTGGTAATAGTGCAGCCCTGAGCTGGGTGATGAGGGACTACGTGGGGGCCTGTGTGTGCAGTCATCTCCCTGGATGGCCTCTGGGTGAGTGGTGTGAGTGCTGGGGAGATGGTTTCTGCATCTGGTGGCATCAAAGGGAGTACTCTCACTGTGTCTGTGTGACTGTGACAGATGAACATCCTGTGGCTGGAACAGAGGGTGTGGAAGGTGTTTATGCAGCCTCTGAACAAATGTGCTTAATTTTTATCACTGCAGCTCTTTCATTGGCATATTATTTGTTTAATTGACAGCAGTTCTCCCTCCTCTAGGATGATTCATTCAGGTCTGTCACTGGAAGCAAAGTAGAAACCATGCATATGGTGTCACAATATATTCGGGGCTCACCTTCTGCTTTGCTGGTCTGGTTAGCTGGTTAGCTAGCTAGTTGAGTGCTCATACTTTGTTACCTCTGTGAGTTTTCTCTCTATTCCAACTATCTTTCTGGCTTGTTCGTTGGAGTCATTAAACTCTTGTTCTCTCTGCATTTCACTACTGCTGCGTTTTTATTTTTGTTTTAATTTAAATGAGTTCAAATCATCTTGGAATATATTCGATTACCCTCTCCCTGGGGTTGGATATTTGCAGGGATGGAAATAAACTGAACACTTAGTCATCTTTCCTTCTTCTCTTAATTGATGCTGGGAGCATCAGGATTCTGCCCAAAGACAGTCCTGCTTATTCATGGCTGGGCTCCTGCAGGGTCTGCAAGCTCATGAGATTGTCTCTGGGCAAAGGTTTTTCAGCATTTGGAGCTGGGACCCTGGTTTGGGAACAAAGCCCTTGTGAGGTGCCTTATTTGGGACTGTGCCGAATCCATGGTGGCTGAGTCCCTTCTTAATTTGCAGCCTTCTGCCTCATACTAGCATTTAGGCAGTTTCCAATTCGCAAATTATTTGTTATTTGTAATGAACAGTAGATTGTTTTTCAGGTGACCTATCCAGGTAAGCCTCATTTGGGACTGTTCTGAGGGTAGGAGAGATGGAGGGCCAGGGAGGCACACGGTTAACACACAGCAGGACTTCTCTACACATGCCCGTGTGTGGATTTGCAGAATGTGCCCCCTTTGGGTAGACACAGCTCCACAGGGACAGAGTTTGTCATTGGGAGGGCTCCTTCCAGGAAGAAAATGCATTTCTTCTGGCACATCCAGCTCTGTGCCAGGGAGTGAGCCTCATCCAGGGAAGTATAGACTGTATTTGAGGCCCACCTGAGCCCTCGGCCAGTCACTGTAGTGCAGAGCCCTAGAGTAGATGCTGCCCATTCTGTCATGAAAACTGGGACGGTGTTAAACAAGACAAAAAAAACCCAAATGCTGAGCCCCATGTTGCCAAACTAAGACTTAATTATAATTTTGTCTCTCCCAGAAATGGAATCTTAACCAGTCAATTCAGGAATTACTTGATCGGCACTAGTTAGGTCATCTTCTCATTGACCCCTGACCTCCCCTAAAGCAGGGGTGTCAAATTCATTTTCACCAGGGGCCACATCAGCCTCATGGTTGCCTTCAAAGGGCTGAATGTAATTTTAGGACTGTGTAAATGTAACTACTCCTTAACAGTTAAGTGAGAGCTTGGTGCTGCCACCAGGTAGACACAAGGTGCTGGGCCAGATACAACAAGGTGGAGGGCCAGATTCAGCCCTTGAGCCTTGTGTTTGCCACCTGTGCCCTAAAGGATGCTGATCGGGTGGCCTAGCCATAAACAACATGCATTTTTGCCTCATATAACTCCCAGTAAAATCTCTTGCCTATGCAGCTCTTTGGAGTTCCTTCCTAACTGCTGGATTGATGTCACCTGATTCATGAATCATTGAATAAAACCGATAAGATCTTTATAATGTACTCAATGATTTCTTAACAAGAGAAGGAATAATCACCCTCTCTGCCTTCTTTTCCTTGTGTCGTCATCATGTCCTAACCACTCTTCTGTGATGTATGTATCAGTGGTCCTATTTTAGAAAAGAGAAAACTGAGGATCAGAGCAGTTTCCAAGGTGAGGCAGCTATAAGGGAATGGACTGGAATGATTAGAACTCAAGTCTCTCCACTTCAAGGCCCTTGGTCTTTCAACTACACTTAAAAAATATTTTATCGATTACACCATTACAGTTGTCCCATTCCCCCCACTTCATTCCCCTCCACCCTGCACACCCCC